>WBZZ01000847.1:102500-195000 GCA_019918135.1 Paulinella micropora
TATTATTATTATTATTATTATTATTATTATTATTATAATATTATTATTATATTAATATGATATTATATATAATTATTATTATATTATTATATTATTATATCATATTATCATTGTTATGATTAACTTTTCCTGCTCCTTCTTCTTCTTACTTCTTCTTACTTCTTCTTCTTACTTCTTTTTACTTCTTCTTCTTCTAATTCTTCATCATCACCATCATCATCTTCTTTGAATATTAGCTTGCTTTTCAAGTTCACAACGGACGACAATAAGAGCCGGGAGGGGGCGCTCGCGCTGGATGTCCGGCTTCTCAAGTACAACAGGTTTGAGCTCAAGGGGGACACGCAAGTGGAGACATCGGAGGGAGACCCCTGTGCTCCCGGGTCCCTTTCCTCCAACGTTTGATGTGTTCACACATATTTTTTCTATATTATTTGTTTTATTCATGACAGTCTCTTCATCAGCTTCCCCGCCGGTTGGCGCAAGAAGACCCCTGCGCAAATCAACAGAGGTAATATTTATTTCGTATGCAACACATGATATCTGTATCTGAGCTTTTGCAGGATCCAAGCGTTTTATTTTTGCTGCACGCAACGTCGATACTGACGGTGATGGCGTGGCCAACGAGATTAAGTATCAGTTAATGGGTTTTTGGGCTTCAACCTGAAGCATTCTTGCATGCAGGATAAGTCCCCTCTCAACTTTGAGAAGGACGTCAAGCCCGCGTTCCTTCCTTGGGTCGGGAATCCGACACATCCGCCGCTACTCGGCGTATGGAGGAAGAAGGAGCTTTTGCTACTGTTGGAAGCAAATAAGGTCAGATATGCTTTCTTCCATCATGTTTGCCCCACTCTTGTCCCCAACCTTTAGCGCAAGAGAACAGGCAGCGGTCCCGAGCCTAGGTCTTCGGGAAGGCCAAAGAAACTGAAGTTCGGTACCCACGTGCACATTGTGTGAGATGTCGTATTGTATTGCGTGTGTATTTGTGCGCAGACACCCTGAAAGTTGAGGAGGACGCTGAGGACTCCGAGGACGCTGAAGTTGCGGAGCAAGGTAACAAACTTCATCCTTGTTTGGTTCTTTCTATTTTGGTTTGCTTTGTTATTCAGATGATCCACCAACTAGCTCATCCAAGGGCAAGAAAAAGAGTACTAGTAAAGGTAACAAACTCAACTTTCATCCTCTCTTCAAAGTTGCAATTGCTTGCTTCAATTTTTTTTGTAGGTGCCCGGACCTACCTAATACAGGGTATACCATTTCTTGTAGGCCAAGGTAGAGCAAACGGTCAATCAATCCACCTCTCTCTCCCTGAGTCTCTATCTCCCTCTCTCTCTCTCTCTTTACTACTTTAGGAGCATCCCACACCGGCCGCCGGTGTTTCGGAAGCCGACGTTGAGCGCCTTGTCAACAAGGTTATCTTGAATCAAACTGAGAGCATTAAGAAACTGCTAGAACAGGACAGGAAGGATAGGCTAGACAGGGAGAGAGAGGAGAAGCAAAGAAAGGATAGAGAGCAAGAAAAGGAAAAGGACAAGGGTAAGAAACAGCAGAAGAGCAACAAGAGAAAGAAGAAAGCAAAGAGCAAGAAGAAGAAGAAGAAGAAGAAGAAGCACCAAAGAAGAAGAAAAAAAAAGCAGCCACAATAACCACAACAATCATAACAACAACCGCATGAATAACCAAAACAACGATCAGAGCAATAACCAAAGCAACGATCAGAGCAACGTTAACAGAGAGGTTAGGGCTAGAGAGATGCTATTAGATATTTGATCGCTCGCATGGCATCTGGCGCTGCATCTAACTCAACCCCCTCACGCGGTATTACTCCCAGCAACAGTCCAAACAGCTCACCAAATTTTTTTGAGTTTGCCTTAGCGTCTATGGCGCTGAGGCGTTGATTTTCCTTGTTGCTGTCTTAAGACACGCAGCTCTTAACATTTAAGTAAGTGGGTAAGTGAGTAAGTGAGTAGTAAGTAAGTAAGCAAGCAAGTAAGGAGAAATGAAGAAGACGAGAAGCGAAACGCGCAGCCCTTAGCATCTAAGTAAGTAAGTAAGTAAGGAAGGAAGCATGTAAGTAAGTAAGTAAGTGAGTAAGATAAGTTTCTAATCTTGTTCTATATTTTGCGTTTATAATTACGTTTGCATATATTTAAATAGATTTATTGATAGTTTTATTTGTGGTAGCCACACTGACATCTTATCCTCCCCCCCCCCCCGCGGTGTGTGTCACCCTAGCCTTTCCACCCCATCTGTAGCTAATACACTATGTAAAGTAAATATTTCTGAATATTATTAATAGAAATACTTAGGAATCAAACAAAACAAATTAACGCAGCAGGTTGTGCATGGTGGATGTAACCTTCACATCACAACCCCCCCCCCTCCCCCCCCAACGTGAATCCCCCTCCCACAGCGGGCGGCAGAAAATTTTTAAAGGTAAAAGCAGCTCATAATGTAGAAAAATACTAAAAACAAATAAAACAAAACAATGAAAGCAAGGTGTGCATGGTTGTCGCTTGTTTCCAGCATGGTCTCGTCGTCGCCGGCATGAAAAAAAAGTAGAAAAATTATAGTGTCAGACAGGTTTCGGTCCACCTCCGGAGGTGAAGTCCAAGTGGTTGACTATTAATAAAAACATGTTTTAATATCATTTTATTATGTTCTGTAACCAAATACTGAATTCCCATTCATTTGCACAAGTTTTCTGAAAGTTCCTAAAAGTCTTGAAAAAAATTCGGAAAAGCTGATACCCCCCTAGTTGGGCGAAGGTTTAGTTGTCCGAGGGGGGCGACGTACTCCGTGACTAGGCCCACTAGCTCTCGGGGCAGTCCCAACCGCTGCTGCAGCAGGTGCAGGCCAGCGTGCTCCGGGGCGCAGCCCGGCCACGGTGCGCACCAACGGGTCCTCGGTGCTTTTCATCATGACTAGCTGGTCCAGCCAAGAAAACAGGCAGCCTGGGGCAGGGCACGACTGCCGGTTAGCTACGTCGACGAGCTCGCCCAGCAGGAAGTGTGGGCTGCCCGGCTGGCACGCGGCGGCTTCTTCTGCGGGCTGCTCGTGCTCGAACAGGGGCTGGCGTGGGGCGGCCAGCGACGGCAGTTCCAGGCGGCGGCGCTTGCGAGGTTCTTCGCGTGGGACGGCAGGCGGGCGTCTTGTAACAGAGATGCTCGGCGGCATCGGCGGGGCAGGGATCGACGGCCCCCCGCCAGAGAGTGGACAAGAGGTTCGGTAGTTGGCTGCCTCCTCGCTAGGCCACTGGTGGCCTCGGCGGCGGTAGGCAATCTGAGCTGGGAGAAGGGGGGCACATGCGCGCGCCCGGGAGGGGGAAGGGGGGACACGCGCCCCCTCCCCCCAGGCGCGCCCTCCCTCTTCACTGGCACCCGCGCCGGGCCGCGGTGCCCGCTCGCGGTGTACCCGCCGGCGCGCGAGCGGGGGGCAAGGGGGGCAGGAGCGCCCCCCCCCCCCCCCCCGGACCCCGGCCGGGACGCGCGCCCGTCCCCGACCCGCGCACAGCATCACGCCCGGCACCGCCTTCCCCTCCCCAGCCAAGCCCCGGGCTGCTCGGGGCCCGCAGGCCCGAATGGTGCAAGGGGGCTGGTGGTAGGGTGGCCACGGCCGAGAGCGCGCGCAGGAGAGAGAGAGAGAGCAAGAGAGAGAGAGAGAGCGCGAGAGAGAGAGAGAGAGAGAGAGAGAGAGTGTGCGCGCGCAAAAGAGGCGAGACGGGGGAGGGGGGGCAGCGGCGGGTCTGGTTAGTGACCGCCGGGCTGCCGGAGGACGCGGTCTCTGCGCTGGTACTCTGGCGGCTAGTGCCCTCACTGCGAGCCGGCTAGCGTGGGCAGGAACTCGCGCCGTTCGTACCAGGGGTCATCCGCCCACACCTGCAGCTCGCAGTGGCACTCTCCCAGCTCGCAGCAGCGGGCGCACGGCGGCCACACTTCCTCCAGCAGCAGGGCTTCCTCCGCCGTCGGCGAAGCCCAGGGCAGGCCTAGCACCACGGTCTTGTAGCAGCGGAAACAGCAGTGCACTGCCGGCACGCACCTACCGCACACAGGCAGACCGTCGCTAACCAGAGCAGCGGCGCCCACAGCGGCGGCCCTGAGGGCGGCCGGTGCGGGGGGCGCTGAGCGTCCGTGGGCGGCAGGAGGGCCGACAGCCCGGGCGCGCTGGCGGGCTGGACCACGCGGCCCCGCCAGGTAGAGTACACCGAGGCCCCGACCGCGTCGCCGGCCTGCCGCCGGCGGCGGGCGAGGCCAAAGGTGGCTTCCAGGCGCACGACGATGGTCACGTCCGCCGCGCCCGGCGGCGCGGCCGGCCAGGCCTCCGGGCAGACGAGGATGCTGTGCGGGCCCGTCCAGTTGGCCGCGGGGTAGTCGACGGTGGCCGTCGTGGCCCCCAGCGCCAGCGTGTAGCGCAGCAGCGCCAGGCTCTGCAGGGGGGCGTAACGCTGATCGCCGACGAGCGCCAGGAAGCACTGCCACGCCAAGGAGCCGTCGCTCTGGTAGTACAGCTGCGTGACCGCGACGGCCCCCGCGACGGCCGTCGCGGGGTCCAGGGCGTCCAGCCGGGCGGCCTCCTCCGTGCTGCCATTGGCGAGCAGTAGCAGTGAAGAAGTGGTTGGGGCCAGCCCCAGCTCCAGCTCGCACCAGTCCTGCGCCGGAAAGACGAACCGGAGCCGCGCCTGGGACGTCAGGTTCGGGTACAGGCGGTGCTGCGCCGCAAACTCATACACGAGCTGCACCGCCTCGCCCCCGCTGTCGCAACGGCCCGTAGTAGCCCGGGCCCACCAGCGCTGCGTGCACTCCACGGGCCCGCAGTCGGGCGGGCCCCACGCGCCGAGTTCTCCCTGCCCCCAGAACGAACCGGCCGGCGCCCGCAGGGGGGCGAGCAGCCAGCCGGTGGCGGTGGTGGCAAAGGCCAGCTCGGAAGCAAGCGACTGGTTGCTGGCCCACCGCACGGCCCAGCTCAGGCACAGGGCGCGCACCGGCGCGGGCGGGCCCGACGTGACCGCGACGTTGGGCTCGAGCCACGGCAGCAGGAGGAAGAAGGGTAGCCGCACGTTGGCCACCGCGCAGCCGGCTCCCACGACGACCTCGCCCACCCACTGGTTGCAGGCGCCCGCCCCGGCGCAGACACACGAGGCGTTGGCGTCCACCTCGTAGTCGACGACGCGGCACTCCCCCAGGGTCCCGTTCCCGCCCGGCGCCTCCCGGCCGCCGGCCACCGCCGCGCGCCGTGGCCAGCAGGTGGCAGGCGCTGGCGGACTGGACCTGGAAAGAAGGGGCTGTCCAGCCGTCGCTGGGCACCCGGACCACGAAGGAGAGGCGCCCTGCCTGCGCCCCGCTCAGCACCATGAAGGCCGTGCCCGCGGGGTCGAGCCAGGGCTCGGCCAGGCCGGTGGGCGCAGCGGGGCACTCCGGCGGCCGCGCGGGACAAGGCGTGGGCGAGGCCGAGCACGAGGCCGAGGCTGAGGCCAGGGCCGAAGGCGAGGGCGAGGCAGAGGGAGAGGGCGAGGCAGTAGACGAAGACGAGGCCGAAGACGAGGACGAGGCAGAGGGGGAGGACGAGGCAGAGGGGGAGGGCGAGGCAGAGGACGAAGGAGAGGACGAGGCCGAAGACGAGGCCGAGGCCGACGACGAAGACGATGCTGAGGGCGAGGCCGAGGCGGAAGACGAAGCCGAGGCCAAAGACGAGGCCGAAGACGAAGACGAGGCAGAGGGGGAGGGCGAGGCAGAGGGAGAGGGCGAGGCCGAAGACGAGGGCGAGGCAGAGGGAGAGGGCGAGGCAGTAGGCGAGGGCGCAGACGAGGCCAAAGACGAGGCCCAGGGTGAGGCCGAAGGCGAGGCCCAGGGCGAGGCCGAAGACGAGGCCCCAGGCGAGGCCGAAGACGAGGGCCAGGGCGAGGCCGAAGACGAAGGCGCAGGCGAGGCCGAAGCCGAGGGCCAGGGCGATGTTGAGGTTGACTGAGCACATTCTACCGCCGGGGGCCCTCGCCCGCCAGGAAGGGCCCCGACTCGCCGCCGGCCGCCGCAAAGTACAGCTGCATGGCCGCGCGGGTGCGGACCTGCAACGACACGCGGTAGGCCGTCCGCCCGTCCCAGCGGTGGACCAGGAAGTCGGCGGCGTAGACTCCGTCGCGCTCGCACGCCGCCACGCCCACCACCACGGGTCCCCGGCCGCCGGCGGCCGTAGCTCGACCCCCGGCCGCGCGCTGCTCTCGTTCACGTCCGCCCACGGCAGGTCGAGGCCAAAACACACACTGGTCCCCCCGCTGGCGCAGCCCGCCGCCCGCAGGGTGTTGGGTGGCGCCTGGACGACCTGGTTCAGGTACGCCACGAGCCGCACCCGCGTGTCCTCGCATTAAGATCAATGTTTCCTTGTAAGAGGATGCGATTGATTTTGATGGGGTCATAGGTTGGAAAACCGGCAAGACGTCGAAACAATGCCTCTCACTTTTTCAGCTTGGATAGACAAAGGTCGCTTCGCAGCGATTCGCAGGGATTGTTCTCCGGTGGGGATGAGCTCGTATCGAACCAATTGCTGGTAGGCAAAAGGGCAAATCGATAGTTGACGCTACCGATGCCACATGCGGGGAACACATCTTTCTTAACCGGATCACGGAGATCGGCGTTTGCGGGAGTACGTGTGCAGAAACAAAAACGGTAGTGGGCGGCGTAGTCCGCAGTTTGACACGTTTTGTTGCAATACTTCACCCAAGGACACCCAGTACAAAACTTGAGTTTGTGGTTCTTCGTTTCCTCTTTGTCGCAATGCTCGCAAAAGAATGGAGGGCGGGGAGGACAGGCGGGTATTCCTAAGGGTAGTATGCCATTGTCCTGGTATAGGACACATGCGTTGCAAAAACTTGGGACTCCTTGTTGCCAACCGGCCGGCAAAATATTGAAGCGAAATCTGATCGACCAATAGTCCGTCTCCGCGTATTTGGCATGGTTGAAGGCATGATGGACATGGCCGGCATAGAAACTTGGGGCATCGGGAAAGATAGAGTGAGACTCCGAAGATTCGAAAAGGGTCTAGGGGCTTCTCAAGTTCAAAGGAATCTTTCTATTGCAGCGAGTGTTTGGGACATGCCATGCGTTGCCGGCTATTGGCTTGCCTTCTCGTCCTACGGGGGTGAGGTCTTCCTCTGTAAGCCATTCCAACTTTGGCTTTAGGGAGACAAGCTTGCTGTTAGGATACCATGGATCTTCCCTCAGGAAGACGTATGACTTTGGGGCATCTACTCGCCACTCGGGTGGCCAGTGAAGTGGTGGGACCGGAACACCTTGGGGTTCTTTGATCTTCCGGTATAACCGCTTTGTGTAGACGTAAACATGGAGTTTAGTCTGAAAGTCATTTTCGTCTAACCGTTGCGCGCGAGACACTTTCCCATGGTATTTCTTGCGGTCTGATGGTAGGGTCGTTGATAAAGTCCTGATGGGGGTTCATAACACCAAAGGCGGCCGGGAGCGGGTCATCTGGGTCGTAGCTTGCAGAGAATCGGGTGGACTCTGATCGTTCGGACGCTCTGCTTTCTGGTCTCTCAGGATGCTCTGCTTCAGCTGCAGCAGCAGCAAGTTCCTCTACTACTAAAGGTCCGAGGTCGCCGGGCGATGAGGAAGAAAGCGGGAGGGAACAGCTGTCTGGCTGGTCCGGATGAAGAAGCAGCGCCGAGTGGGGGAGCGAGAGCTACCGGTGGCACTGAATGTGACACAGTGACACCTGGCATCGTGTCTGGAGGTAACCTTTCTACGTTAGCGAAAAGAAGTTAAATATCAGCGAGATCTTTTTCTTCTTCTTGCTTTAGTTCCTCTAAGTATTCCTCCATATCCTCGTCTTGCATGAGTCCACACCAACCGTCTTCCGGATCAGTGCTTTCCTGATTTTCATCACCCTCTATCTGTTCTTCCAGGTCTTCAGCGAAGTGTACCCGGCTACGGTTAGGAGAGCGACCTCTTTCAGGTTGGCTACGTCGAGGCGTGCGGGGGCTTCGTGACTGGCGAGGGCTACGGGACCGGTGAGGGCTAGGGGAACGTGAACGACTACGTCCAATACCATAAATCTCGCGTCGGATTGGGCAATCATAGGGTCGATGCCAAGGGAATTGAGCGCAAGATCTTTGCGGTGGAGGTAAGGGGACGCACTTGTTTTGACATTCCCGGATCTTATATGGACCGCGGCAACTGTGGCACTTGATTGGCTTTCTTTCGCGTGTCTCACGAGCATAAAACAGGGGTGTCTTTTTATCGTCGGAGAGGGAAAGTTCGGCAATGTTGTCAGACAGTTTGTCAGCTTGTGTTAGGGATTTAACATAGCTGCAAAGTTGCCTGAAAGTGGGCCTGTCCACGTCATTGACAGGGGTATAATAACGCTGAGCAACTTTAGAACCAATGCTGGTGTGCTTAGCGTTGTTGAGCTTGAGGATAAGCTCATTGCATTTATACCCTTCGTCGTGAAACTAACCTGCGGTATCATACTACTAGCAGTGTGGCCTACAGTAGAAACTTTATTGAGAAAAGGGCGCCAAGGGAACGGCCCGAATACATACTAGCCAGACATAAGTGTAGTAATGACTCTAACGACACACATTACACTGATATGCCTCCAAACCATACTGACTAACAGATTAATTATATTAATAGGTCTCAGTGACACTCTCCCTGGATCCAAGTAAATTATTAAATTGACTGCAGGTCCCAAAACACCTATTCTGTGAAAGTTATAAAAACACCGACTCAAAACATACTAACAGCAAGTTACCATATGTAAGTTCTCCTGAGTGTGGCGAGTGGTCGTTAGCATAATCATCTACTACTTGAAACATAGATCCGTTGTACTGATTTCAAAACTGCAAGTAAAAACATTGAATTTAATGAAAGAATCATTGAAAATAGTAAAAACTCACGAGTCAAACCAATCGATTTCCTGTCGCCGCCCACCACTTTTTCCCAACTAATTTGCGCCACCTGACCAGGAAAAACCGGCCACCCTGCCACCGGCTGCTTGTCATGACCAAAAATCATAATCAGTTTTCTTATGTTCCCTGTATGCTCTTCAATAAATTCTTATGTAATATCTTTCTATGCATGCTTATAAGTAAATGTACAAAGTTTTTTTACAAAAAGGTAACCTTAAGCCTGCAAACAAACTGGCCAAGTAGGGCATAAGGTCCTCACTCAGAATTTTTTTATTTAAATACAAGGCCGGCATAAGTACAGAAAGTGAAGGAAATCAAAGAAACTATTTAATAAAAGCATTTTGTACAGAAAGTGCAGAAAAAAAATTGAAAATCTCTAAAGGTCTCACCCATGATTTTTTTAGCCTGTCTGGAGCCAAGAACATATCACCAACAGCAGGGTTACAAAGAACGTTGATTAGGTAATACCCGGTCACTCACGGACCTAATACCAGACGCCGGTTTGCTGAGAGACTCCCTTAGGCTCTTTTTGATCGGTTCACTCTATGTGGCGATGGACGACTTGATCGTTGGTGATATCGAAAAGGAGGGGCTTCCAAAAGGCTAGGGGCTTGCTCCAGCTCTAAATGGTAGCTTTGTCCTTCGTGTCTTCGTAGATGGGCGGGAGGGGGTTAGTATCCGAAGTGATACCAAGTTGGTGGACCACTAGATCATCTTCCTCATTTTCCGGATCCTCGTCTAGAACGATGCCAAGCTTGACTTGGTTACGGTCGATGAAGGCAACGACTTCACCAGTGGTGTAGTTGACAGTGTCGTCACCGTAGTCGTCCACTGCGACCGAATTAAGCGGGGCAACGCCGTCGGTGCGAGCAGTGTACGGGGAGGTGTGAGCGGTCGATCCGCTTCAATACCTTGTTGATCTTGAGGTGACGAAGTTTAAAGCAGTTAGAGTTGACCTGCTCTAAAATCGTGTAGGAGCCGTCGAACTGAAGGACAGACGAGGCGGGGATGCCTTGCTTGGAGAGCTTAGGGCGGTAGACGGTGACAGTGTCGCCAACCTTCCACTCCTTGACGGCCTTGCGGCGGCCCTTATTCTTCTGAGCAACAGATCGGGCGCGGGAGACGTCTGTGTACGTGCTGATATACGCCGTAACTGCGCCGCGTGCCGGTGGCGCGGGCAGTGACAATCAACGGGGAATCGAAAAAGTCCAGTGTGCACCGGGGTTTGCGCGCTAGCATGCCCTCAAAGGCGGGTTGTACCCCCGTGGCCACGTAAGTGTTCTGGGCGAAGGAGAGGGACAGGATGATGCTAGGCCAGTTCGATTTGTCTGCCTTGGGTAGAGATTGAATCGCTGTGCGGATCGCCTTATGCCGGCATTCCACGAAGCCGAGTTGATGGTGTGAGTTGGGTGCGGTGGTCAGCCAGTCGAGGCCGGCCTCACTGCAGAAGCGTTTGGCTAATGTATCTACAAACGAGCTGTGGTAGTCGGAGAAGATGGACTCCGGAAAACCAAAGATGTATGCCCATCGGTTTAGGATGATCTCAACTGTTTCTTCAGCGGAGGTAGAGATGCAGGTAACGAATTGGAGAAATCCTGAGAAGAGATCGATGATCGTCAGGATATACTGAAAAACAGCGCCCGGGATTCCAATGTGCATATGATCGATGCCGATGCCTTGACCTTGACTGCTCCACTTCAGCGAAGAGTAGCGGCCATGGTTAAGAATGAGGCGGGCGTGGACCAGTTGGCAAAAGTGGCAGTCGCGGAGGGCGGCAAGAGGACATCAGCGTGCATAATATCCGTGCCGTCGATACGGAACCAAATGTAGCGCTCCTTGATGAAGGGGACGAGTGTCGGCACTTTGGCATGGTTCTGCATCAAGTGGGCGTAGCAGTGGGCGGCGCAGCTCTTCTGGAACGTAGATCTTCAATGTTGACCGTTTGGCGTCGGCGAGGACGGCAAGGCCCTGACGAAGAGTCAATTCCGTTGATCCGGCAGAGACGGTAGAGACGTCGGAGAGAGGGGCTGTGAAGGCGTCTTGTCGTTGCGCGTCCATGATTTGCTGGCGCGTGACGCGAGGAGCGTGCGAAGTAGCGACAAGAGGGTATATATAATGTTCCATGCCGAGGCCAAAGACTAGCCACACTAAGTTGTCGTCAAGAAATAAAATCTTACGGCACGTCTCGACGGCTTCCTGTGAGAGTGTATAGTCCGGGACGCAGTGGACGAGGTCTTGCGGCATGAGCAGGGCAAATGGCTTACGAAGGGCGAACATGTCACGAGCGACGGCCGGAGAGCGTTCAGCAGAGGAGATGACAATCAGGTCCCACGGGGCTTGAATGCTTCGTAGTGTTGGGCCAGCGCGGATGATGCGGCAGGAGAGAGACTTGAGTTTCGTTTCCAAAGCGCAAAAGGTAAGCAAATAGGATTCTTTTGAGGGACTCTCTATTTTGCTTGTCAACTGCTTTATAATGCCTAGCAGCTCGCTGAGAACTAAACATGGCAGTCGGTTTACTTCCGAGTGTCATTATTGGTACTTTGCTTTTCAGCTCGGTAGGAATGATGACGGTCTCGGGATCATCCGACTTGTCTGGTTTAGGTTCAGCTTTCACTGACGTTCGTGTTTCCTCCTTAGCTCCCTCATTGTCGTCCCCATCTTCCTTTGGGGAAAGTAGAGGTGATTCAATTGGGGAGTCAGGAGGAACTAAAACGTTAGGAGCTTTCACGGCTTTGACGAATGGGTGGTCCTCACATCCAGGAATGACTGATAGGACAATAGGATTGGTTGCTCCAATTACTGCAAGCAGTGTGTAGGAACAAATCCCAGTCCGGTTTGTCATCGTGGAGTGTGGGATGCTCCATTCTGAACTTAGCTAGATCAAACATGGCACTCTGAAAGTGAAGAAGAAGATGAACCCCCAGCTCACCAGTCTCCTTCTGAGTCTGAAGAAGAATCAGAAGTGGATGGTGAGTTGGGGATTCACCACATGGCCATTATGATGATGGGGAGAGAAAGAAAAGATGATGGTGGTATGTATGTCGAGGAAGATGACATCCCACTCTCAACTAACTCCCTAGAAGATGACAGTGGTATGAGACAACCCCCCATCTTCAACCAACACCCCCATGCCACTTTTATCTCACGCATCTAAGCCACCTGGCGCAAGAAGTAGAGGGGAGGAGGTGTTGAGGGTAGTGTGCGTAGAGGAGAGCAGAAAGGACATGCATCATCTGCACAAAACGGCTCCACACTCGCCCCACTATTCCACCCCTTCACGAGAATAAATTTTTGACCACCCTTGATATGGCTGGCGACCCAACTCCCCTAAACCAAATCATACCTTTGGAAGGGAATTGGGCCCTCAGACGTACAAGGGTAGGGTACGTAAAATTACTCGTGAAAAAATACAACCCAGTCACGTTACGAGAAGTAGGTGGCCCACCCCTCAACCTTCACGGTAGACCAGTACGTGTAGTTGACTGTCATGTCACAAGCAGTAAGCAGTGTGAGGCGACAGTGCCAGATACAGGGGTTAGGTGCTCGGGGAGATTGGGGGCGGCGAGGAAGGGGATGCAAGGTGGGAAGTGTGCTGCTAGACTGATAGACCATGACTTTTGTTCGCTTCATGTTGATCAAGAAAGGAAGAGAGGGGAGATATTGAGCAAGTACAGAGAAAAACTGAACTTAGGATTGCTCCCTCCCCATGATGCTATGTATTACGAACCCGCCACTTTGTTTACACACATCACTTTGTAGAGAGAAAGCATCAACCCTGCTCAATCCAGCAACACAACTACATCTCTTCGCACACCTACTACTACTACTACTACTACTACTACTACTACTACTACATCCATGGAAGGAGTGGGGGAAATAGCGGAAGGAGTAGGGGGAGTAGGAGCAGGGGGAGTAGGAGTAAGAGTAGGAGAAGTAGGAGTAGGAGTAAGAGTAGGAGAAGTAGGAGTAGGGGGAGTAGGAGTAGGGGTAGGGGGAGTAGTGGGGGGTGGATTGTCTGTACCTCCCTTGTCTGTACTAACTTTGACTCACACTTCGTCTTCTCAACCTACCACTGTACTACCTAATACATCCTCATCACCTTTATTTGGACCTCCTGAGGTCATGGAAGAAGGAGAGCCAGGTAGAGCTGAGGATAGTAGCGTTTGGGTAAAGGACGGAAAACGAGTGTTAAAAGGTGGAGGACTACCCTCCATTGAAGAAATACAACGGTTGGTTACTGCTCAATCAGGGGCTTAAGAGTAGAACAGTGACAGACGGGTTGATTACGAGCCAGGAGGGAGAATATGACGAATTCTATACAGAGTTATATTATGCCATGTATGATTGCATCCTTACTCTTGCTACCAAACATAATGACCCGTTTGCACGAGGCATCGGTTCATCTTTCCCTTACATGGTAATGGAGGTAGAGAATCTCGAGGCTGTGTTGGGTGGAGTGACACCTCCAGAAGAAGACGAACCCCAAAGTCCATCAGACACAGACACCACCACTTCATTCCTCGAGCAAGACAAACCACACTCTGAATGCTCTATCATGTTGATGGACAATAACTCTGATCACAAAGCTGACAGCAGCAATATAGTGTGGGTAGACGATAATTGTGCAAGCGAAACACAGTCCCCAGATAGGTCTACGTTTGTCAGTCTTAAGGGGGCCCCACAGAAATTCCGCATAGCAAAAGGAAGCATTAGAACCGAGTACAAAGGGAAAGTTTTGATGAATCTGTCGGGAGCTCATGGGTAAGAAGTCAATGTCCTTGATGTCCACACTACCTACAACCCGCACCTAAAATACGGGTTAGTGGCTACTTCAGCATGGGTTCGTAAGGGTTTTGCCGTCATACATCAAAACAATCAAGTGATAGTGCTCAGAAAGCCCATTCTTATTACGGAAGACCAAATCGTGGCTAGAGGGAGAGCACTCCCAAACCACTTGACGGTGTTTGATGCCCCGGGCACCCCACCTCTTAATCCTAACGAGTGGTATGAGCCCACAGGTCCCTCTACTACTACGCCCTCCGTCACAAGTGAGACCCCCGAGCCCGACGATGATGACACGTCGGACTTGGGGGGACAAGCTTGACAACCCACCTCTCATCTTTCTCAGAAAACCAACCCACCTACATATCATGACGTGTACTGTTTGTTGTCACCGTGTATTTGTGGTTGGCGATGTGACGTATCATACCTACCCTACTCTACTGAGATAGATCATGAGAAAGATGAGAGGGCTGAGAGTAAGGGAGATAAAGCGCTGGGTACTAGTAAAGCTTTATGTCCTTTCGTTCGTCCTCACTATCATGAAAACATACATGCCACTGTGTTCCATCGTATGTGTAAGCACAGAGGGGTAAAAACCATGGAGCGAATGGCTAACTATATGGGAGTAAAAATAGTGGGGGATGGAGTGGAGGGAACGAGTAATGAGGTACGAGTGGTGCTTAAAGAATAAGATAAAGAGAGTGCCCCATTTCAAAGAAAACCACCATGCGGTAGAACGCCACCCTGGGGTCCACATATCAATGGATACTCAGGGTTGGTGGAATACCTTATCGTGGGACGGGGAAAAGTACAAGTTCACCGTCAAATGTCTTGCATCTGGGTTTGAGTTAGAATATTATCTGAGACATAAAAACTCGGAGTGGAGGGAACGAGTAATGAGGTGCGAGTGGTGCTTAAAGAATAAGATAAAGAGAGTGCCCCATTTCAAATACAACCACCATGCGGTAGAACGCCACCCTGGGGTCCACATATCAATGGATACTCCGGGTTGGTGGAATACCTTATCGAGGGACGGGAAAAAATACAAGTTCACCGTCAAATGTCAAGTAGTAAGGCCGGCGCGCCGGCGAAGCCGGCGCGTTTGGTTTGTTCCGGCTGTGTTTGTTATTGTCTTCTAAGTTTTTCGAAGTTGGGAAAGAGCAGAGCTCTTTCCCACTTCGAAAAATTCCCACCCACACACACCCGTTTGCTCCAGTGTCGTGTTCGTAGTAGGAAGCCCGGTCCTGGCACGTCGTGGTCGCAGCCTTCGTTTTTCGTTCTGCTATGTGTTCGTGCCCGTTTTCCTCGTTTGCCTTGTTTGAGGACCGGCCCCCGGTCTAGCCGTCCACCTTTCCCCTCCTCCACCCGGTTTTACCGTCCGCCTTTTCCCCTCCTCCACCCGGTCTGACCATCCTCCTTTCCCCTCCACCCGTTCTACCGTCCTCTTTCCCCACCTCCTCCCGTTTTAATAAGTTTGAGTCCGGGGTTAGTCTGAGTTAGTTTCACGCTAGCTTTTTGTCATTGTGACCGGACTGTCTAGTCTTGGACGGATCCGGCCGCAGTGTTTCACTTGCCTTGTCGTATGTTGAGCGAGCTTGAAAGAGCGCTTGAGCCTAGACCTCTATTCTTTTTCCCCATTTGATTCCGACGAGATCAGATCGTCTAGGCTTCCATTAAAGCTCTGTTCTTTGTTCTGTGTTTCTCAGTAAGGGAAAAGTAACCAAGGATTAAAGTAGATTTTAACAGTTAAAAGGTCAGTTACCTGGCTTAGTCTACAGTCTATCTCCCACACTTTCCCGACTCGTCACACTTCTTGCTTGTTTTTTTCCATAAAATCATATTTCTATATATTTTAAATTGATAAACTAGAATGATTTTATCATGATATTTTATTTAAAAATTCAAAATTTGAATATTTGGTAACTGTTAACTATTGTTTACGGAAGGAGTATTTTTGCCACTCTTAAGTTGCAAGTGTAAACAAATACTTGTGGTTTTTTATGCAAGTAATTTTTTTTACTTTTATAAAATATAATGATTTTATTTTATTTTATTTTCAAAAAATTCAAAATTTAAATGTTAGGTAACGGTTAGTTGTTTTTATATTATTATTATTAATAAAACTGTGAAAGAGGCGATGTCATTTTAAAATAGTTGTGTCCTGCCAAACCTAATTGCCAAACTGACCTCTGCACCGGTTCTGAATCAATCTTAATTTATGGAAATTGATTATTAATAACATACTAATAACTTAAAAGTTAGTTTATATATTTTTTTCTGACAGAGCAGGTGCGTAGTGTAGACTAGCAGTCATCCGTCCCTTCCCCCGACGTATAGGCTTGCATGGCTCGGTAGCTCCTGCCGTCCCGGCTCCCGTTCTTCGGTAACAGTCGTGACATTCTCGCCATCTTCCCCAGGGCCTTCTTCTTCCGTAGGGGCTGGCTCCTCTTGTTCTTTAACCGGTGTTTGTAGTGGGCTCTCGCACATCCGTTGCGTCACCGCCACTTCCCTCCGGTCTCCCACCTTGCTTTATTTCAGCTGTTCCATCAGCCGATCAAGGGTTGATGTTGTTGTGCTTACCGATGCTATGTCAGTGTCTTGACGGGGCAGTTGGTGGTGGGGAGTCAACGTAGGAGAAGCAGGCGCGTCCGGCTCAGCAGCCTTCGGCGCCCCACTTACCACCTTCTCCTCCTCAGCCACACTGGAATTTCCCGACACCAACGACAACGGTACCACACTTACCCTCTGCGCCATCGATGGCACATTCCCTTTCAACTCTCTGCTGAGCTGCTCTTGATAGGTGGCGTAGTGTTGACCACATAGGAAAAGACCTATTGCCGGATGTCTATCAAAGGTCTTCGACGACCTCGAGCACCGCACCCCATTCAGGTTCATCGCTGCACATCTCCTTCTCCTCGAACTGTCATCCAGGTTGGCTGCATGTGTAGGGTCGTCTGCGAAGATGAGCCGTCGGTAGCTTCCATGACCCTCCCGATCATACGTCGAACGGAACGCCATAAACATATTGCCCTGGTTCATGAGGGCAGGGTGACCATACCCATAGTGAATCGGAGGTGCCCCGGTCATATTGTATAGGGATGCTGGCGCCGGATTATAGTAGACACTGCCCGGTGGTGGCTGCGCTTGCTCCTTCTTGCATCTGGGTTTGAGTTAGACTATTATCTGAGACATAAGAATGAGTTTTCACATGCTTCCTTAAGGCCGTTGCCTTCTTCGAACGGCATACAGGAAGAAAAGTGAAATTCTTGACTTGTGACCAGGAATATGGTAAGTACAAGGAGTTTCATACTTGGATTGATATAAATCAACCAGTCCTCCTTGAGGCTCCGACGGGGGAGAAACAGCTGCAGGCGGTTGCTAAAATAGAACGAGCCCACCAGACGTGCGGCGGACCCGCAAGGGCGGTTCTCAGCGACGCCGATCTTCCTGAGTCCATGTGGACTGAGACGGAGAAAGCTTCCACTTATTTTGGCAACCTCTTACCCCTTGCCCGCGGCCCTTTTAAGGGGAAATCTCCTTATGAAGTTGTTCATAAGAGAAAACCCCTTTTGCGTCATTTGCGCCCTATTGGATGTTTGGCGTACATGAAAGCAGACGCAAAGAGGGGGAAAGGTGAGACGGGGAGGAAAGTTTTATTTCTAGGGTATGAAAGAAACAACGGGTATTATCGCGTATACGATCCGGTTGCGAGGAAAATATTCGGTAATGTCCGTGATGTTATCTTTGACGTTTGGAGGCTGGGGAAGAGGGGGGCATCCAAGTCTCTCGAAAGAGATGATGTTGAGGGTGAGATGTTTTCTGTTAATTGGCAACAGCCCCCCCCCCTCCCCTATCGCAACAAATGACCCCAGAAGATCAAGGAACCGTTTCAGGGGAGGACCCGGGAGGAGAGATTCCGGCAGGGGGAGGAGGTCCCCCGGTAGGAAGTCTCCCTCCCGCTCCGATCCTTACTCAGGAATTCCCCCCTGATGACTCAGAGTCACTCCACGCTCCGCAAACTGAAGAGGATAGTGAGGCAGAAGAGGGACCGGTGTTCGTGAGCACGAGCCCGCCCCCCTTAGAGCCTCCGAGTCCCAAAGTTGCTCAGTCGAGTGATGAGCAGGGGGAGATAAAGAAAGCAAGAAGGGGGCGTAAGCCCAAAGAAAAACGACAATTGTCGGAACGTACGTGGAAATCCCAGCAAGGGCTTTCGGGGAGCAGTGGGCTAGATTAATTTACGGTGACAAATGGGAGACGGCGATACGACGGGGTACAGCAACAGCCCCGTCTGCTCCTGTTACCCGTAAATCTAAACGCTTTCCCGCGCATAGTGTCTTGTTTGATGATGGCGTTACAGAACGCCAAAGTCCCGCAACAGACAGAACCAATACCCGAATCTCGTGAGCAAAAAGCCATATCCGCACCACCACCCTTATCGACCAACACAAATCCTGATTCTGATCTCAACGGGGTTGAGGTCACCTCAGAATTTGCGTTTGCCGAGGGGGAGAGGGAGAGGGTAGAGGTGCAGAGAGCAGCGCATAAAAGGGAGAGGGTAGAGAGCAGCGCATAAACCGGAATGGAGATCACACGAACAGGCAGAAATTTCGATTGAAAACATTACCACAGGAAAGAGGATGAGGAATGCTCATGTTGCGGTATGTGCCCGGGAGGAAAATCGGGCGGAGTATTGTCTCGTGAGTGAGAAATTCCCGGAATTCCCCGTAGTACAAAAACCAAAAGACCGTAAAGAGCTAGACAGAAAGAATTCGAACAGCTCAAAGAACTAAAAGCGTTTGTTTGGCGAAAAGTGAGCGAAGCGAACATGTCGGGCACACCAATCATTCCTATAAAATGGATAGACACGGTAAAATAACAAGGTACTGCGGATGAATTCCATAAAGCCCGGATAACCCTAAGAGGGGACCTCCTGAAAGCTTACGCTCAGTACAACCCTAAAAAGACTTACTCCCCTACTGCCCAGCACAGGACCATTTTGCTCATGATAGCCTATGCAGCCATTTTCGGGATAGACTGGTTGATTGACTTCACGACCGCTTATTTGCACGCAAATCTCCCGTATGACATATACGTCAAACCGCCGGCAGAATTTCAGACGGCAGACTATGTCTGGCTTCTGAAAACGACCCTATACGGACATCCAGAGGCAGGCCGCCTTTGGTACGACGTACTGTGGGGAGCTCATTGCTGAACACGAGTTCAAGCCCCTCACGTTAGACAGGGCTTCATTCGTAAAACATGGAAGTAATCCACAAACTACCCAACTGGTCTCTTTTCATGTCGATGATGGCTGCGACGCCGCATCTCAAGAAAAGTACATCAGGATGGTAAAACTGTTCGAAAAGAGGGGCTTCCGGTGCAAAGGCAATGCTACTGAATTCAAAAATATCCAGATCATCCAGACTGAAAAGGGCATTGCTTTGCATCAGCGTAAGTATGAGCTGTCGATTTTAGAGGAGTTGGGCTATATGAAGAAGATACCGGCCAAAACGCCATTCACTTCCGATAGCCCCGCCCCTTTGAAGAAGGACCATCGCCTATTACGCTATGACCTTAGATGCCTCATAGGAATGCTCATATTTTTGGCCGTACACACTCGGCCACTCCTCATATGCCCTTTGAGTATAGCAGCGAAGTCTCAAGTTCCTAACCCGGAGATATCTTACGCTATGGTGCACCGAATGTTATTGTGGCTCTTGACCCGCGAGCGCTATTTTTCAGAAGAGGGGATCGGAATTTACGGAAGTTACTGGAAACTAATTTCTCGGTTCCCAAAACTCCGGAATCCGGAAACCCAACTTAGAATCTTATGTTGCGGTCAATGCAATCGATGATATCATTGGGAAGTCCACAATACCCGGAATGGATATGTTCAGTGTGCCAGTGCTTGCTAATGTAGATAGGATTATCGCGGAACAACCAGTAGTTGGATTTGTAGACTCGGATTTTGCGGGGGATAAAAACTCGAGAAAATCAAGGTCAGGATACGTCTATTTATTCAACGAGACACCAATTTCATGGTTTTCTAAACTGCCATCCGTAATAGCTCAATCTACGTTAGAGTCAGAAACTGTTTCAGCTAATGAGGCAGTCAGAGAACTTCTCGCATTACAACAAACTTTGCGGGATATCGTGATAAATCTTGAAGGTCCTAGCCCTCTCTTCGAGGATCTCGAAGGGACGACATTATTATCGGAGAGAGGGCTAGGAGAAGCTAGGACCAAGCACATAGAGGTTCGATACTACCTTCTAGCACAACTCGTGAGGGAAGGAAAGGTCAAACTATCGGGTCCCTACGGAAGAAAATATCGCAGATGTATTCACCAAAGTACATTTCACGGTAGATAAATTCAATTACCTGGCTGTAAAAATCTCCGTTGTGCTTAGTAGGGAAGATTGCGCTAAATTCAGGATAAAACCCGATCAATTCCCGTATTAGTAAGGCTCTTCATCTTGAACTTCGTTTATATTCCCGGGGTATGCAATACAATAGTTTTCTCGCATATTACACATAAGTTGTACAGGTGAGCGAATAGACAAGTGCCGACGGAACAAACAATATAATGGGCCCGGTGGCGAGTGACCGGCCCCAGAATGATGGAATGAGCAAGCTCTGGCGCCGGAAAAGACATTAGCGATAGAATGGTTCTTTTTCCTCGCCTCCCGCAAAGCTCTCGTCCCTTTTACCCGCTTCGTCTCAACTTCTATCCCTATACACTGAAATACATAAAAACCTATAAGAAGCTGACATGGAGTCCGGCTGGTCGGTGAACGTGCCACACGGGAGTGTGGAACAACACGGAAGTACGTCAGACCAGCCGGATGTACCAGACAGGCCGATAATTACAGATATCGTGTCTTTGTTCATATATATATTATATTATTTTTATGTTCTTTTTATACCCCTCTACGGGAAGCGCTGTCAAATTTATAAATTCATACTACTGGATAGATAAGTAACATATAGTTCAAGTTGATCATACCTTTTGACAGATCAGTACAAATGGATGCATTATCATATATCTTATTTTTATATATTATGGCTACTTACGTGATATATATACATATATCAATATTATATGTGTATTATGGCCATACCGTACTTGCGTTACATACGTAATGTTACTCAACATAGGATAGGGGGTGCGTAGGACCTAATCCTCTTCTCGTCGACCAGGCCTGGCTTGACTGGGGGGAGCTGTCTTGTATGTAATCTAGTTGATGCATACTTGCCCTAGCAAGCCGGGTAGCCACCATCGACATAACCTCTTGGAGAGAGTGAGGGTAAGAGTGAGTAATATTATTATGTTTTAAGTCTGTGTTTTTATAATTTTCACAGAATAGATGTATTGGGACCTACAGTTATTTAATAATTTACTTTGATCCAGGGGGAGTGTTAGACCTATGTATATAATTAACCGGATAGTCAGTATGGATAGTAGTATGGGCCGGCATATGTAATGTGTGTCGTTAGAGCCATTACGTATGTCCGGCCTAGTATATAATCGGGCCGTTCCCTGGCGCCCTTTTCTCAATAAAGTATCTACTGTAGGACACAGCAAGTATAGGCAGATTATTAAGTTAGTCTCACAAGTAGTAACCTACCAACGCCCCCCCTTAGTTCTATGTCGATATGCAAATAATTAATACCTCTATAATTAATATCTATTGCATTGCAATAAATGACCATCATTTCAAGTTGTAGTTGAAGTTGAAATGATTGTTAAATCTCAAAACTGATTGCCATCCCAGTTAGCTCAACGCCTCTGCTTCCTTGCCTAATTTGCATCTCGATAAAATCGATTAAAACAATAAGCATAAGTCATCCAGGTTGACTTTCGTACTTTGACTGAACTGTATTACCGATCACAATAATCAATACACTTAGTCGAATACTACTGAATGCTATCCCGCCGAAAAACAATTACGACGATGCAAAATCCGATTTGCTGAAGATCGTCCTGGTCCCGCTCTCGCCGCGATCGATCGATTGTGGTTCGATCCACTCGCCTCGTTCGCGATCGACTTGAAGTCAACGTGACCATCTTCTCAACGCGCTCGACTACCTGCGCAAGACACTTCCTGCACACTTCAAAGAGAGAAAACTCACAACAGAACAACATAAGTTGACTCTGCGGAAATTTGCGTATTTTGCGTGAGTTTGCAGACTTGAGAAATAAACTTATGGATCAAGTTTCACCATAAACTTACTAACGAGATATTCAAACTGATCTTTAGGAACATGTTGGGTTAGTACATCTGCAATTTGTTTCTTTGTCCCTACCTTCACAAATTTAATCTCATTGTCTCTCTGTGCGTGATGAATGAAATGAAGTTCTAGAGGTAAGTGTTTAGTGCGTGGTCCTGACATTCCCCTTTCTGCTGCTAAGATAGTCTATGCATTATCCTAATAAAGCTCTATCGATCACTTCTGTGCTATTTCTAACTCTTTCGTGATATGTCACAGACTGCTCCAACGACTTCGATACCCATCTTCGCGAGCTGCGCTGCATCTTTCAAGCTATGCGAGACTCCGGCCTTCATGGGCCGGCCCGTAAACTACGCTTAGGTTACCGCGAACTCAACAGTTTGGGCAAGCGCTGCAGCAAGAAAGGTATCGCCGCGGATACTTCCAAGGTCGACGCCATCCTCAAGCTGGCTGATCCATCCAACGTCTCTGAAGTCCGTTCAGTCTTAGGTATGACCAACTTCATCCAGGCCCATATCCCTGACTGTTCCGGGTTAGTGGCACCCCTGACCAATCTTCTCAAGTCCACTCACGCTCGGCCGTCAGGTGCCCCTTACCTGACCCGAGATGAGCGGAAATGCATGAGGAAGCTCCGCCGTGTCCTTACTACGCTCCCCATTCTGGTCAAGTATGAGCCGTCACAACGACTCTACCTCCGGACTGATGCAAGCCAGATCGGCATTGGCGGCGCCCTTCACAACGGCCCAGAGAGCAACGCTCCGGTTACTCAGTACTTCTCCCAGAAGTTCACCGACACGCAGACACGATGGGCGACCTACGTTTGTGAAGCATACGGCGTCATATACGGTATCCATCAATGCCGCTACTTCATCGATGCCAGCGATCACGAACCCACCATCGTTACTGACCATCGGCTCCTTTTGTGGCTATGGCACGCTCGCAGCCCCATGGTTGTCAACTGGGTCTTGGAGAACCTTCAGACGAT
Organism: Paulinella micropora; assembly: GCA_019918135.1. Taxonomy (NCBI): domain Eukaryota; phylum Cercozoa; class Imbricatea; order Euglyphida; family Paulinellidae; genus Paulinella; species Paulinella micropora. The sequence continues at coordinate 125,409 of WBZZ01000847.1, forward strand.
TCGATTCAAAGTCGAATATCTCCCCGGTAAACAAAACCAACTCCCCGATGGTCTGTCACGCGTCCCCTGCATGCCCCCGGCCAGCCCACCCTGATTGGCGAAGCCGAGGCGACTCTCCAGCTCTTATCCACCATTCCGGCACCCCGAGCAGGCTCTACCCTCTGGTTACTAGCAGTTGAAGGTACGCATGCGGCCTTGGATACCCGTCTCAAGTCCCTCTCTTGTCGGATCCTCCGCGGCTGCCCCACACTACGCAGCATTCAAGCCCGATGGGACTTGGCCATCGTCATTCCCTACGCTGAACGCTTCCCGATGGTTGCCCGCGATATGTTCGCTCTTCGCAAACCGTTCGCACTGCTCATGCCTCAGGACTTGGTCCACTGCGTCCCCGATGACACCCTTCCACAGAAGATCGTCAAACAGTGTCGCAAGATCTTGTTCCTCGACGACAACCTCGTCTGGCTCGTCCACGGACTTCGTATGGAGCAACACTACATCTATCCTCTCGTCGCCATATCGCACGCGCAGCGCGTCACCCGCCAACAGATCATCAACGCGCAACGACAAGACGATCTCACGGCCCCTCTCTGGACTGACGGCGTTATTTCCGTCTTCGCCGGCTCCGCCGAGCTGACCCTCCGACAAGGCATCGCTGTCACCATCGACCCCGATCAGTCTTCTGTCAAGGTTTACGTCCAGAAGAGCTGCGCCGCCCCCTTATCAACTACGCCCATCTGATGCAGAACCATGCAAAAGCGCCGACGCTCGTCCCTTTCATCAAGGAGCGCTACGTCTGGTTCCGCGCCGACGGGACGGATATCATGCACCTTGACGTCCTCGCCTCCCTCCGCGACTGCCACTTTTGCCAACTGGTCCACGCCCGCCTGACCCTTAACCACGGCCGCTACTCATCGCTCACGTGGACACATCAAGGACAGGGCATCGGTCTCGACCATGTCCACATCTGCAACCCCGGCGTCGCCTCTCAGTACATCCTGACTATTGTCGATCTTTTCTTGGGATTCCTCCCGTTTATCCCGTGCATCTCCACGTCCGCGGAAGAAACAGTGGAGCTCATCCTCAACCGGTGGGCCTACATCTTTGGTTTTCCGGAAACCATCTTCTCCGACTACCATAGTTCTTTCGTTGGAACGTTGGCCAAACGATTTTGCAACCACCGCATCCTACTCGCATCATCAACTCTGCTACGTCGAATGCCGCCACAAGGCTATCCGCACGGCCATCCAGTCTCTCCCCAAGGCAGAAAAGAGCAACTGGCCCAGCATCATCCCGTCTCTCTCCTTTGCTCAGAACACCTATGTGTCCACAGCAACCGGCACCACCGCCTTTGAAGGAATGCTCGCCCGCAAACCCCGCTGCACGTTGGACTTCTTCGATTCGCCGGAGATTGTCAACGCCCGCGCCACCGCCTCCAGCGCCGCGCTCGACGCCTCACCTATGCTGTCACTACAGTCTGCCGAACAAATCGCCCTTCTGAACAGCGCCCGCACCGCTGTCACAGCCTACATCAGCGCGTACACCACCGTTACCCGAGCCCGGTCCATCGTTCAAAACAACAAAGGCCGCCGCAAGGCTGTCAAGGAATGGAAAGTAGGCGACACAGCCTCCGTCTACCGCCCCAAGCCTTCCAAACAAGGCATTCCGGCCTCTTCTGTTCTCCAATTCGACGGCCCCTACACTATCGTTGAGCAGGTCAGCTCCAACTGCTTCAAGCTGCGCCACCTCAAGACCAACAAGGTATTGAAACGCATCGACCGCTCACACCTCGCCACGTACACTGCACCCACTGATGGCGTCACCCCGCTCAACACGGTCGCAGTAGACAACTACGATGACGACTCAGTCAACTACACCACTGGCGAAGTCGTTGCATTCATCGACCGTGACCAGGTTAAACTTGGCATCGTTTTGGATGAAGATCCAGAGGACGAGGAAAATGACCTCGTAGTTCACCAGCTCGGTACGACCTCGGACAAGAATCCTCTCTTTCATCCCATCTACGAAGACACGAAGGACAAATCTACCATCCAGCGCTGGGGGTAAAGCCTTAGCTACCTGGAAGCCCCTCCTCTTCGACACCGATCAAGTCGTTCATCGCCACATCGGGTGGTGCTCCCACAAGACCAACAAAGACAAAGGCAGACTCCCCGCCAACGTTCTTAAACGTCTTCGAGGCCCCATCATCACCGGCGAATCTTTCCCACTGCACATCTTCCAGAAAGGTAAGCAGGCAACATCGAAGGAATAGCCACCTCAACACTCTCAAGTGGGTTTTACTCATGGTACCGGCTTCACCCGCCACCGCCCAGCGCTTTTCCCACTTGGCCCGCCATCGTCCCTAGACAAGCTACGCCACGACCAGAGTATCCCTGTAAGTCCTTGATCGCCTCTTATGCCTGCAGGTCAACGATCATTCTCATCGAACCTGAACACCTCAGTGACTAAATACTGCATCATTGGTGCATTAAACTTGGCTCATCTCGGCTGTGCGATACATGGCCACCTAGCTTCCTACGGCTCGACGTTAGCTCCCCGATATCAACGCATCGCTACTGCGCCTCAATTTTCTCAGTGCCGGCGTCCTGGGCACAGGCCACGGCCGACCCGTGCGGCCGACGACGGCCGTTCTCGCCCGCCTTTTACGCCCTGGCCCTGCTCGGCGGTACAGTCGTTGGCGCTGGCTGCTGCCGGCTGTTCCGGAAGAGGAGCTGCAGGGCACGCCGCTAGACGGCAGGCTGGGAGATGCTGGTACAACACAATCCCGGTAATAAAAAGCGGCCTCTACCGGCCCCCGCGCGCACTCCCCTTTTCCCGAGGAAGGAGGGACCTGTCCTCTTCTCTCCTTCCTACCACGCCCGCCGCGGGAAGGGGAGAGTCCCCCAGCTACTATTCCTCCCCCGTCTCTTCCTGGCCCGGCCGGGCTTGCTTGGCTTGCCCGTCCACGGGGCGCCGCTAAGTACTACAAAGACCAAGGCATGGCGGTCGCGCCGGTCAGCCGGGCGGAAACTCCCTGGGGTTCCCGGCCGGGGCTTGGCACCACCTTAGGAAGTTCCTGGGCTGGTCCCCCGCGCTGGAGTCAGTGAGCCCCGAGCTGCGCCGATTCCTGGACCAGCCGGAGGCCTGCGGAGCTCCGCCTGCTGGCCGAAGCCGAGGTAAACGCTTTCCTGGCCTGGCCCGGCCAGGCTTGGAGCAGGGCCCGGGTCCAGGTAACGTGTCTGAAGCTGAGCCGCGATGGACTACGCGCCTGCGATCACCGGTGTCTGCCAGGCTTGGTAGTCGACGATCTGGTCATAACGTCGTCGGAGGGGTACGGTGGAGACGCCCGAGAGATCGGTGGCTTCGGAGACAGAGAGAGATGCAGGCCCTGGTGATGGTCTTTCCTGAGATAAAGCAGCTCAACCTCCGCGGCCATGATCAGCTCACCGAAGCCGGACTCGTACTCTTGAGTACGCTGCGGAACCTGCAGGGGCTCGGCATTTCCAAGTGCGGAAATATAACCGAACACGGGCTCACGCACGTGGCCACCATGCAGAGCCTGCGGCGGCTCGACCTCGGTCACATGCAGAGCCTGCGGCGGCTCGACCTCGGTTACATGCATGTCACAGGCTACGGGTTTAAAAGACTGACACAGCTGCCGCAGCTGCGGCAGCTACGAGTTGCTGGTTCCCGCGGGGTCACGGACGAGACAGTAGAGGACCTCCAGGGGCTTCACTCTCTGCGGGACCTGTCTCTCACGGGTTCTTTTCTTCTCCGGGGGAGAACACCGCTACCACCGTTGCCCGAGCTGCAAAAGCTCGACCTCCGCGTGTGTACCGCGCTCACGAACGATATGCTGTTGACAGGACTGTGGTCGCTACGGGAAGTCGACTTCTCGTGGTGCTCCAATCTTGTCGAATTGGTAGCAGTACCAGCGCTGCCCAATCTGCAAAAACTCAACCTCGACGCGTGTCGAAACGTGGGTGACAACACACTGCGGAGCTTGGCTGGGCTGCACAGCCTGCAGGAACTCAGCCTCTCAGACTGCGTGCTGCTCACTAACCAAGGACTGCATCACTTGCAAGGGCTGCGGAGCCTGCGGAAACTCGACCTCTGGCACTGTACGCTGCTCACCTACGAGGGAGTGCATGGCCTCGTCGAGCGCCTAGGGAGCCTGGAAGAACTCAACGTCCAGAACTGTGCCGGGCTCACTAAGGAACACATACAGCAACTACGAACATCATGGCCCCGTCTGCGTGTAAGGTTCGAGTGACGGGAGGAAGGGGCCTGGCTCCAGACAGGCCTGCCATCAAAACCTAGGTCCGGATGGCAGACGCCGCGGGCCCGGCCGGCCTAGCCCCTCCCCCGTGCCAGGCCGGGCGAACCCTTGTCTTTTTTAGTCGCCATCAAGAGTCTCACTTCCGTGCTGTGTCTAACGGCGGGTCCTGCGCGCGGCCGCCTCCCGTGCTGACGGCCAAACGGCGATGCGCGGCTCCCGCCCCAGTGGCAGGCGGGCGTATGCACGCCCGCCGGCCCCGCAGCCGGGGGGGGGGGGGGGGAAGGGGCTGAGCGAGAGAGAGAGAGGGGAGAAAGACTCCCTGGCCTTCCCCTCCTCCCTCAGGCTGTTCTTCTCCCTCTCCCCGCCCCGTCCCCCTCCTGCCCTTTGCCCCCCCCCCCCCCCCCCCCCCCCCCCCCCCCCCGCGCCGCGCAGACCCTCGCCGCTGTCCTGGCTGGTTCGAAGCAGTACCTTGTTCAAAGGAGCACAGGAGTCGGCGCGGTGTCTGTGAACCTCTCTCTGTCTCGTTTCTCTCTTTCTGTCAATGTCTCTCTCTTACTCTCTCTCTCTCTCTTTCTCTTTGTGAACCTCTCTCTCTCTCTCCCTCTCTGTCTCTCTTTCTCTGTCTCTCTCTCTCATCTAGATACTAGAAAGTACCAAAGCACATCAAAAAAGAGCGACCGATGCTCGTCTCACCGTTCCCAGGCATCCAGAGACTATGGGATCTTGTCAAGGACACGAAGGAGGATAAGTTACCGGTATAGTCTCTCTCTCTCTCTCTCTCTCTCTCTATCTATCTATCTATCTCTCTGTCTCCTCATACCCTCCCATACCCCTCCCATACCCCTCCCATACCCCTCCCATACCTCTCTCTCTCTCTCCTCTCTCTTCCTCTCTTTCCTCTCTCTCATCTCATCTTCTCTCTCATCTCTTTCTCTCTCCTCATACCCTCCCATACCCGTCCTATACCCCTCCCATACCTCTCTCTCTCTCTCCCTCTCTTTCTCGATTTTTTGTTCTTGTGTGGCCGGACTGCTTGCGTTTTGGAAATTTATTGTTTGCTTTTCATTCCTGATGCATGTGGATGGTTTCTCTTTCGCTCCTCCCGGCTTCCCGTTCACTTTACTGCATTTTGCCTTGGGCTTGCCTTGTGTGTTTTCATACCCCCCTCCGACTTGGTTTTTTTTTGGTTCGATTTTTTGTTCTTGTGTGGCCTGACTCTTTCTTTGCTTGTAGAAAAAAGGTGCCAATCATCCCCTAACCGGCAGAAAGATTCACTTCGACACCGCCCAACAAATGAAAAACCACCACTTCAAGAAGACAGGAAAGAAGGACGGTGCCAAACTTGACGAAGAGATCATGCACGGTACCCCCCCCCCCAACACACACACACACACAGACACACACACATTTTCACGATATTGTTTAGTCCTGCGTTCCTTCCTGGGGCAAGGCAAAGACGCCAAGCGTAAGGTAGCCTGGCTGGGGAGGACGGACTACCCAAAGAACATGCAGACATTGACCATGGCGGTCCTTCAAGCGGTCTTTCTATTGACCTATATCTATCTATACCTATCTACCTTTATTTATTTATTTATTTATTTATTTATTTTTTATTTTTAATTATTATTATTTTTATTTATTTATTTTATTTTATTTTATTTATTATTATTATTATTATTATTGTTATTAATATTATTTGGTGACATATTGTCTGCTAGGAGTATGGTTTCACTGTCAAGGGAGCCAAGGATGTTATGTCCATTCGTCTTGGCAAACTTAGTCCCCTCCTCCCCTCTGCCTCTCTCTCTCTTATATCTTAATAATAATAATAATAGTGCTTCTCTGTCAATGGCTGATGCATTTCTGCACATGCGCCTCCATCGTCTCACCCGTGAGGGGAGTACGAAGAATTGACGATAGGCTCTAATGACACCCCCGCAAGGGCAGTTCCAACACTTCCAGACGGACCGGTATGTTCAATGAAAATACCGGTGGCACCGACGGGAATCGAACTGGTGACAGGGCCCAGAATAATAATAATAATAATAATAATAATAATAATAATAATAATAATAATAATAATACTATATCTGAGGCGTACTGATGCAGCTAATGGCATATCCTCAACGGACATAAGCCTCCAATACCCTTGTTCGAGGTCCTCCACCCCCCCGTGTCAGTCTCTCGCCTGATGATCGGGGTCACCGATGGAGCTCCTGAGGGCAAGACTGCACTAAGCCGAGGTTATTCCGCAGTCCCAGCAACCTCTTGCAAGACGTCACCGAATGTGCAAGTGCATACACCAAGCGCGGTTGCTAGAGCTGCCTCGAAACCCCACCCATAACAATCTGGTGTCTGCTGGGTCCTGGGCTATCAACCAGCATATGCGGAGTTTAAGATCTTTTACGCGCGCAACGACCCTCCTCCCCAGCATCTACCACCAAAGGGTTATGAGTTGGCGTCACAGTTTAACGCCTTGAGGCCATTGGGCTGGAACTCTGTTTAGCAAGTGTGACTAGGTTTTTTCATCGGGATTTCCCTCAAATATGTCACAGTCAACACTCCAAGGCAGATTTACTATATCTGAGGCGTACTGATGCAGCTAATGGCATATCCTCAACGGACATAAGCCTCCAATACCCTTGTTCGAGGTCCTCCACCCCCCCGTGTCAGTCTCTCGCCTGATGATCGGGGCCACCGATGGAGCTCCTGAGGGCAAGACTGCACTAAGCCGAGGTTATTCCGCAGTCCCAGTAACCTCTTGCAAGACGTCACCGAATGTGCAAGTGCATACACCAAGCGCGGTTGCTAGAGCTGCCTCGAAACCCCACCCATAACAATCTGGTGTCTGCTGGGTCCTGGGCTATCAACCAGCATATGCGGAGTTTAAGATCTTTTACGCGCGCAACGACCCTCCTCCCCAGCATCTACCACCAAAGGGTTATGAGTTGGCGTCACAGTTGAACGCCTTGAGGCCATTGGGCTGAATAATAATAATAATAATAATAATATGTATGTATGTATGTATGTATCGTCTGCCAATTGCTGAGCCAAAAGGCCATGTGCATCCAGTCCTCCATTCCATAAGGAAAGTCTCCACACCAATCGGTGGAATAAAGGAAGTGACGGCATAGAACATTACTCTAGGAGCTTTATACCAATCAGCCCATGGAAAGGGACCGATGGCCTATGTACTCCCTAATAATAATAATAATAATAATAATAATAATAATAATAATATAACACCGAGTCATGTTTGTGTGCAGAAAAGAGAAATTAAAAGCCGTATACCGATGCGAACCACATCGGCGAATGCAACATCGTCCCGGGCGCCACTGTCCAGCCTGGCCAGGACAACGAGGACACCGAGGACACCGAGGACACCGAGGACGAGGACAAGGACGAGGAGGAGGAGGGGGAGAGAGGGAAGAAAAGTAAATCTAAAAACAAGAAGTCAAAGCAAATCAAAGTCCTGAAAAAAAATTAAAAAAACTGAAGAAATAAAAGTCATAGCAAAGACAAAGCCTAAGAAAACATCCGAGGGGGAGCCGGAACCGTCACCAAAGAAGGAGGGAGAGAAGGACGCAGAGGAAGAGCAGGAGCAGGTGGAGCAGGCCGCAGACGCAGAGACAGCGGTCGAAACCATCGATTTTACCTCTCATACCCCTGTCTCATACCCCTGTCTCATACCCTGTCCCATACCCCTGTCTCTCTCTCTCTCTCTCTTGATGCAGGTCGTCGATTTTACCAAGGTCACCTCAAAGGAGAGCGAGAAGGCAGGCAAGAAGCACAAGACGGAGACCCCAACAAAAGAGAGGGGTAGTGACCGCAAGACCGTGCTGGTGGAGACCCCAACAAAAGAGAGGGGTAGTGAAAGCAAGGATGGATGGGATTGGGTGATGCAGCATGAAGGGAAAGAGTTGCGTGGCTGCGTTCTGAAAAACTTTCCCAGTTCCTGTGTCGCGTTGGTCTCGGTAGTACCCTTGTACCCCCGTCATACACTTTTACCTCGCTCATACCCCATACCCCTCTCATACCCCTGTCATACCCCTCTCATACCCCGCCTCTCTCATACCCTGTATGTGTTTGATACTGTGCAGCTTGATGAGAGGGTGCCGGAGATGGTGGGGCAAGAAGGTGTCCTTGTTAGCATGGACGTGTTCAACGACCCTGAGCTTGAGAAGAAAATGAGCGTGGCAGATTTCAAGGTGGTGCAGGCACAAGAGAAATCTGGTCTTGTAAAAGATGCTTTTTGGTGGGAGAAGGGGCAAGGCCCTCTGGTGATGCTGCTGCGTTCTGGGGCAAACCTGGTGTGTCCGAAGTCGGTAGTAGACAGAGAAAATGAAAAAGATAGAAATTCGGTAAAAGGCATCGAAATTAAAATGAACAGCGGCAGCGCTGTGGCAAACCCAACAGTGAAACTAGACAAGGGTTTTTTAGGCTTGACGACTCGTTCCGCCGGGATCCTAAAGTATCAGAGCTGGGAAAGATAAAATTCCATGGAAAGTAACTTGCATTTTTACTTACATACCTATGGCATTTTTACTTACATATCTGTGTTCATGCCTTTCTTTGCTCTGAGAGGGGTATGAGAGGCAGGGTATGACAGGGGTATGAGAGGCGGGGTATGACAGGGGTATGAATTCGAAGTGTTCATGGCTTTCCTTGCTTTGAAACAGGTTCTTTTGCAGTAGCAAGGCGGAACCGAAGTATGCAGACACTAGCGACGCGTCCAAACCCCAAGTACCCCTTTATACCCCTATACCCCCTCATACCCCCATATCCCATACCCCTATACCCCCCCCCCGAGGGGAGGGGTGTTCGGGGGGGGGGGGTGGTGTATAGTAGTATTCAATGTAATGTAGGTGCATGAGGGGGTAATAGTATGAGAGGGTGTACAGGAGGGAGCACTACAGTGCAGAGAGAGGGAGAGAGGGGGGGGGTGGGGGGGGGGAAGGAAACGGTACCCCTTTATACCCCTATACCCCCTCCCATACCCCTCATACCCCTATACATAATACATAATAAAGGGTATGAGGGGTATGGGAGGGGTTATAAGGGTATAAAGGGGTACCTTTTCCTTTCCCCACCCCCCCCACCCCCCACCCCCCCCCCTCCCCCCGTCTAATACCCCCGTCTCTTCCTCTCTCTGCACTGTAGGGCTCTGACTCAGACGAGGACGACCAAGAGCAACAAAAGGCACCGCGCAAGGTACCCCTTCATACCCCTATACCCCCTCTCATACCCCCTCATACCCCTATATCCCATACCCCTACTGTCTCTCTCTCTCTCTCTGCACCGTAGCGCCAGAAACTCCAGAAACTCGTGGAATCAGAAGACGAGGAAGAGGGAAAAGGAACGGTACCTCTATACCCTCCCATACCCCCTCATACCCCTATACCCTGTCCCCCCCCCCCCTCTCCCTCTCACTCTCTCTCTCTCTGATAGGCATATGCACATCTCCCACAAAAGGAAAGGGAGTGGTTAACTTTTTTAGATGGGAAAAAAATTGACAGAAATTATCTGGAGTTTCTGCGCGTCGAAAATGCAAAATCGAAGGCATCTCTCCCTCCCTCCCTCTCTGTCTCTCCCTCTCTCTCTCTCTCTCTGTACTATAGGCTGGGAGTGACGAGGATGAGGAATGGAGGCTGCGCAAGGGCAAGGGAAAAGGAAAGCGCAAGGGCAAGGGAAAAGGAAAGAAGGAGGACCGCAAGGAAAAAGGAAAGAAGGAGGACCGCGTATTGGTGTGCGAGGTATGCAATACCCCTGTCTCATACCTCTGTCCCATATCCCTGTCTCATACCCCTGTCCCATACCCCTGTCTCATACCCCTGCCTCATACCCCTGTCATACCTCGCCTCTCTCATACCCCTCTCATACCCCTGTCATACCCCTCGAAAGGTTTGCAATCGTCCTTGGCCGAAGGACGAAGACGCAAACTGCGTCAACAATTGCATCACCATCAATGTAGTCGTGATTGAACGTTACGACAAATTGACGACCTCAGCCAATCTTCTGCGATCGGTCTGTTTTACATATACCTATCTGTCACATACCACTTTCTCGTTGTGTGTGCAGTATCCCAAGGAGCTACTCCACACCCGAAGCCTATCGCCGGGATGATGGGAGCGACGTCCCCATGAGCTGGTCAATAAAAAGGACCAGGTCCCCCCCCCCCCCCCATACCGCACATACCCCCGCCAATACCCCCTATATCCTCGCATAGGTTTTGGTGACGTACTTGGGCCATGAAATCACGGAAAGCGAACGAGGTGCTGAAAAGGTGTGGAAAACCAAGGCAGACGGAGTCCCGCTGCGCAGAGGGCGATCGAATTCAGGAAAGCTTTTCCCAAGTCGTCATACCCCTCCTGCATACCCCCGCCATACCCCCCTGCATACCCCTCTGATACCTCTCTCTCTTTCTTTCTCTCTCTCTCTCTCTCTCTCTCTCTCTCTCTCTCTCTCTCTCTCTCTCTGATGCATATGTGCAGGCGGGCAGCGATTCCTCTAAGTGATGGGTCACGTGGTAAAGCAAGGCAGTATGCGGATGGCTTCCATGTAAACCCTCCATACCCCCACATACCCTCCTATACCCCTCCTATATTACCCCCACATACCCTCATACCCCGCCTCTCATACCCCTATCCCATACCCCTGCCATACCCCCGGGGTATGATACCCTGGGGTATGATACCCCGGGGTATGTGCGTGTGTAAGGCAAGGCAGTATGCGGATGGCTTCCATGTAACCCCTCCATACCCCCACATACCCTCCTATATTCCCCCCACATACCCTCATACCCTGCCTCTCATACCCCTGTCCCATACCCCTGCCATACCCCCGGGGTATGATACCCTGGGGTATGATACCCCGGGGTATGGCAGGGGTATGGTACAGGGGTTTGATACCCCGGGGTATGATACCCCCCTTCATACCCCTGTCCCATACCTCTTCTCTCTCTCTCTCTCATGATGCAGATCGGTGAAAAACCGCCCCTGAGATGCTTCTTTCAGAAGGAAGCTGGTGGAAAGAAGCATAGAGTGGAGGGGTGGGTGAGGCTGGCTTCTTTCATGCCTATTGAAAGTCTTTTGGGGCCGTGCGAATTTTCGCAGGATACTATGAGCAAGGCATTGCGGGAAAAAATCCTGAAGGTAAAGGATGCAACACCTACTACCGGTGTGTTCCCCGAAGGAGAGTCCTGCAACATCTGGTGGCCGAAGGATTGTCCTCCTTCTCCTCCTCCTCCTTCTTCTTCTCCTTCTTCTTCTTCTTCTTCTTCTTCTTCTTCTTCTTCTTCTTCTTCTTCTTCTTCTTCTTCTTCTTTTACTTCTACTTCTTCTTCTTCTTCTTCTTCTTCTTCTTCTTCTTCTTCTTCTTCTTCTTCTTCTTCTTCTTCTTCTACTACTACTACTACTACTTCTACTACTACTTCTACTACTACTACTACTACTGCTTCTACTACTGCTGCTGCCGCTTTTGGCGAAGCTTCTGAGATTCCATCAGATGTGCAAGATGAGGTCGCAAAGTTAATGCAGGAGAAAGCTGCGGCGGGGAAAGCTGCTGCAGCTGCTGCCGCTACTACAACTTCTCGTGGTCCCATACCCCTGTCGCATACCCCTGTCCCATATCCGTGTCCCATACCCCTGTCTCATACCACATAGGCGGAAAAAGAACAATTGTGGCTGAGAAGAATAAAACTGCAAAGAGGAGGAAGACGACACCGACCGCCAAGGTACCACTGCATACCCCCATCATACCCCTATATACCACATACCCTATACCCCCCCCCCCCTTCTCTCTCTCTCTCTCTTTGTATTATAGGGCTCTGTCGCACAAGAGTGTTCCCCATCAGAGGCGATACCAGAGCAGCTTGCAGAGAAAAAGGAAAAGGTGTCTCATACCCCTGTCCCATACCCTGTCTCATACCTCTGTCCCATACCCCTGTCCTACCCGGGTATGATACCCTGTCCCATACCCCCATACCCCTGTCTCATATCCCTGTCTGATACCACGGGGTGTGATAATAATAATAATAATAATAATAATAATACTATATCTGAGGCGTACTGATGCAGCTAATTGCATATCCTCAACGGACATAAGCCTCCAATACCCTTGTTCGAGGTCCTCCACCCCCCCGTGTCAGTCTCTCGCCTGATGATCGGGGCCACCGATGGAGCTCCTGAGGGCAAGACTGCACTAAGCCGAGGTTATTCCGCAGTCCCAGCAACCTCTTGCAAGACGTCACCGAATGTGCAAGTGCATACACCAAGCGCGGTTGCTAGAGCTGCCTCGAAACCCCACCCATAACAATCTGGTGTCTGCTGGGTCCTGGGCTATCAACCAGCATATGCGGAGTTTAAGATCTTTTACGCGCGCAACGACCCTCCTCCCCAGCATCTACCACCAAAGGGTTATGAGTTGGCGTCACAGTTTAACGCCTTGAGGCCATTGGGCTGGAACTCTGTTTAGCAAGTGTGACTAGGTTTTTTCATCGGGATTTCCCTCAAATATGTCACAGTCAACATTCCAAAATAATAAAAATAATAATAATAATAATAATAATAATAATAATAATAATAATAATAATAATAATAATAATAATAATAGTGCTTCTCTGTCAATGGCTGATGCATTTCTGCACATGCGCCTCCATCGTCTCACCCGTGAGGGGAGTACGAAGAATTGACGATAGGCTGTAATGACACCCCCGCAAGGGCAGTTCCAACACTTCCAGACGGACCGGTATGTTCAATGAAAATACTGGTCCAGACGGACCGGTATGTTCAATGAAAATACTGGTGGCACCGACGGGAATCGAACTGGCGACAGGGCCAATAATAATAATAATAATAATAATAATAATAATAATAATAATAATAGTGTATCTCCTGCCAATTGCTGAGCCAAAAGGCCATGTGCATCCAGTCCTCCATTCCATAAGGAAAGTCTCCACACCAATCGGTGGAATAAAGGAAGTGACGGCATAGAACATTACTCTAGGAGCTTTATACCAATCAGCCCATGGAAAGGACCGATGGCCTATGTACTCCCTAAATAATAATAATAATAATAATAATAATAATAATAATAATAATAATAATAATAGACTTATCAGTCAATTGGCCTTTGATCCTGTCGGACATGTGCCTCCATTGGTAGCACGGGACCGTTCGGTGACGCGGCTCCGCTCCAAAGACTCGACTAATAATAATAATAATAATAATAATAATAATAGGCTTCCTCAGACTATAGCATCAGATCCAGATCCTGGAAATAATAATAATAATAATAATAATAATAATAATAATAATAATAATAATAATAATAATAATAATAATAGTGCTTCTCTGTCAATGGCTGATGCATTTCTGCACATGCGCCTCCATCGTCTCACCCGTGAGGGGAGTACGAAGAATTGACGATAAGCTCTAATGACACCCCCGCAAGGGCAGTTCCAACACTTCCAGACGGGACGGGCCGGTATGTTCAATGAAAATACTGGTCCAGAAATAGACCGGTATGATCAATGAAAATACTGGTGGCACCGACGGGAATCGAACTGGCGACTGGGCCCAGATGGTAGAACTTGACCACTGGGCTATCACGGTGTCCAAAATAATAATAATAATAATAATAATAATAATAATAGTGTATCTCCTGCCAATTGCTGAGCCAAAAAGCCATGTGCATCCAGTCCTCCATTCCATAAGGAAAGTCTCCACACCAATCGGTGGAATAAAGGAAGTGACGGCATAGAACATTACTCTAGGAGCTTTATACCAATCAGCCCATGGAAAGGACCGATGGCCTATGTACTCCCTAATAATAATAATAATAATAATAATAATAATAATAATAATAATAATAATAATAATCTGTTTGGCAGGGTACCTCGGCGTTGGAAGTGGAATCGGAAATGCCACCTTGGGTTTGTCACAGCTGTGGAAAAAAGAATCAGTTTTCTTTAGCTGTATGCGTTGTTGAGGATTGTGGGACTTCTAATCCTCGGTTTCTTGCGCCCGCTACTGCCTGGCGGGTGCGACTAACGCAACAGTTGAGGAAACCTTTACATATTAGGGACCTTGGTAGTTTGAATAGTCAATCCCTTGCGACATGTTTCGGAGGGATCCCCAGGGATGAGAAAAAAGACATGTGTCTATTGGATATTGGGTGTGCATCGGGAGATGTGCTTCTTTTTGCCATGAGCGATGATTTGGCTGCAGTCGCTGGTATAACCATCCGTTCGGCAGGATGTCAGTCGACGTTTGGAGCTGAAAGAAGCTCTATTTTTTATAAAATTTTAAATAATGTCAGAACGATGCAGAATCATGTATTAATACTTAAAATCACTTAAATAATTAAAATTTAACTTTTTAACTTCATTTTTCCGGTCCCGGTGGCACCCGGAAGTGAAACGGTCAGTATGTAGTATATGTGTACCCATACACACCGGCTAAGTCAAATATGTCGGCAGCGACTGCCACGGATCACGACAAGCATGCAAACAACAATGTATTTCATACAAAAACAAACTTTTTTATTATTTATACATAATTCGCTGTAGTCAATCGACTTTGGAGGCACTTGGCAAAAAACTATGACATACAATATAAAAAAATCATAAAACATGTATGAAAAATATACACACAACATGAAAAACACCACGTTGCATGTAATGCAATGTGCAGATTCACACGTATATATGCCAAAATGAATTTAGATATATAATTTTTAAAGTAAGAAGTAACCTTACGATAACAAAAAAAAAATATCAGCGCTTCCCGCAGGGGGTAGCAAATATGGGGAAAATACTAACTCAAATGGATGTTTTCGCACGCAACAGACGTCCAAACGGGCCAGAAACACGCAGAACACGCGTCCCCACCGCGGCAATTGAGAAGGACTCCAGAAAGCTAAATTTGTGGTGGTCGGTGGCATGAAGTGCCACTCCCCCCCTCCCACCTCACCGAGGAAAACATCCCGAATACTTAGTCAAAATGCTGGCTCTTTCCGCACACTGTTCGGCGCTTCTGGAATGGCGTTCTGCCGTAGTATGCATCTCGACTAGCGCAGAATAGGGGACCATCCCCGGCATAATAATAGCCGGAGGCACATAAGCCGTTGGTTGGGGGGGAGGGGGTAGTACGGATGATGGGTCGGGGGATACTGAGGGTGATGGGGGTCCGGGGGCGGGCCTCCAGGGGGAACACCAGGAGGGCCACCAGGCAGAGCACCGTAGTGGTAAGTCGGGTATGGCGGGCCTGTAGTAGGGGGAAAAACAAAAGATTTTACCCGGGGGGGGGGGGTGGGGAGGGGCAGTAAGGGGCAGTGAGAAGAACCATGCGAAGGGGGGGGGGGGGGGAAGGGGAGAAGTACCATGCGAAGGGGGTTGCGGGTAGTAAGGATATCGATCAGGACCAGGGGGCACAATACCTATGTATGTGTGTATGTGTATGTGACAAGTGTTTGTCTGGGGGGGGGGGGGGGGGCAAAGACACCGCCATGCGGAGGAGGACCGGGGGGTTGGCTAAAGGCGTCAGGACCAGTACCTGGAAAGGATTTGAGATTGAGGACGAGGACGAATACTCAACAATAAACAAAAACCTGGCGGCAGAGAGGAAGTGCTGCTGGGCGGAGGACTGCCAGGAGGAGGGGGACCTACAATCAAATGGAGTTAGGACCGGAGGTAAAACTTGTTAGTGTACCTTAACTTACTATCTTACCAGGCCGCAGAGAAGAAGGGTTCGGGCTTTGCGGCATGCTAGGGTTGGAGCTCAGATCAACCCCCATGAGCTGAGTTGCGAGGTTGCCTTGGCCGCTGTTGATTAGATATTGGACTATATCTAATTTTTTGAGGGAATCTCTCTGCTGCCTTTTCTGTCGTTGTCGGGCTTCCCATGCCTCCACGATCACCTTTCTCTCTTCCGCCGGCATGGCTCGCAAGCACCAGCCACAAATGCAGTCCTCATGCTAATTCATGCTTCCCCGCATTTTTTTGCTTGGAGCCGGCCTTGCCCTTGCCCGACTTCGACTTGGTGTTTTTGGTCTCCTCGGGCTTGGGGGTCTCATGTGACGTATCCGGTTTGTGACCTTCAGGGACTTCGTCATTGTCACTTGTCTCCTCCTCCTCGTCTTCTTCATCTTCTTCATCTTCTTCATTCTTCGCTGCCGCTGCTCTCTCTGCCTCTTTCTTCTCCTTCCTAAGTCGTTCTGCCTCAGCCTCTCTCGCCTGCCTCTCCTTCTCTTTCTGGATGGCGGCCTTCTCTTTTTTCTTCTGTTCCATCTCCCTCTCCTTCCTCTCTCTCTCTCTCTGCCTGAGCTGCTATCTGCTTCTCTGCTCTTTCTGCCGCTGCTCTCTTTCGCTGCGCCTGCTTTTCTAACACTTCCTTGGTTTTGTACTCAAAAATATACGCAACTCCTTCGGCGAGCGGTCTGAGAGGAAAGCCAAGAGGCAGCCAAGATATTCACGCTTCCATTGGTCCATCGGAATGGGTACGGGCTCGATCTCATGGTTGATGGCGCCCACGGGAACTCTGAACATTTGCCATTGCTCTGTCTCACTCTCCACATCACGCCGACACAACAATTCTCGTGCTTCGACTTTTGGGGACTTGGCAACCACTTTGGTCCGGCCACTCACTCTCCACATCACGCCGACACAACAATTCTCTTGCTTCGACTTTTGGGGACTTGGCAACCACTTTGGTCCGGCCAAACACAGCGAGGGGCCCGTAACACGCGGGGGGCCATGGCCACAGTTTGTTTCCTATTTTCTTTTTGTTGTAAGTCATTGTCTCTTCAGTAAAAAGTGCCCCCGCTATCTTGTGCCCAACCGGAGACGACCACCAACAGGACTGTCCCTTGCCCGATATCTCCTCGCCAGTCTCAGACCAAAACTTATACTGGGTGGTGGAATGAAGAATGAAATGTTCTATGTCCTCTGTGTAAATCCCATGCACGGTCTTTACTTTTTTTTCCTTTGATGGCAGGAGTAGCAGTAGTCAGTGGTAAGGTAAGGGAAAAAGAAGAATCTACCTGCTGCTCTTCTTCCTGTTCTTCTCTATCTTGGGTATTCGTAAAATCTAGATCTACCTGCTCCTCTTCTTCCTTTCCTTCTATTTCTTTGTCCAACCTGATTGGACTCTGCTCCCCCCAGTGGCATTTACTAACACTCGCTTTACTAGAACCCACGCCCACCGTTCCTACCTCCCCTCCTCCCTTCTCCTTCTCGTCTTTGTCTTCTTTCTCCTTCTCTTTCTTCTCCTTTTCCTCCTTCTCCTTCTTCTCCTTTTCCTCCTTCTCCTTCTTCTCCTTTTCCTCCTTCTTCTCCTTCTTCTCCTTTTCCTCCCACTCGCGCAAGAAGATCAGCTTATCCTCCTTCTCCTTCTTCTCCTTCTCCTTCTTCTCCTTCTTCTCCTTCTCCTTCTTCTCCTTCTCCTTCTCCTCCTTCTCCTTCTCCTCCTTCTCCTTCTCTTCCTTCTCCTTCTTCTCCTTCTACTCCTTCTTCTTCTTCTCCTTCTCCTTCTCTTTTTCCTTCTTCTCTTTCTCCTTCTCTTTCTCCTCCTTCTCCTCCTTCTCCTTCTTCTCTTTTTCCTCCTTCTCCTTCTCCTTTTTCTCCTTCTCCTTCTTCTCCTTTTCTTCTTTCTCCTTCTTCTCCTTTTCTTCCTTCTCCTTCTTCTCCTCTTTTCCTTCTCCTCCTCCTTCTTCTCCTTTTCCTTCTTCTCCTTCTCCTTCTCTTTCTCCTTCTCCTTCTTCTCCTTCTTCTCCTTTTCCTCCTCCTTCTCCTTTTCCTCCTTCTCCTTCTCCTTTTCTTCCTTCTCCTTCTTCTCCTTTTCTTCCTTCTCCTTCTTCTCCTTTTCCTCCTTCTCCTTCCCTGTTGTTCTAGCCGCCTCTTGTAGTTTTCTTTGCTGTTCTTCTAACTGCATTCTCTTGACCTCCCTCTCTAAAATCTCTTTGGCTTGTGTTTGCTCTTCTTCTGTCTGCACGTGTTTTCTTTTTTTGGACGCCTTCTTCTTTGGTTCTTTCTCCTTCTCTTTCTCCTTCTCCTTCTCCTTCTCCTTCTCTTTCTTGCCTTCTTCGTTACCTTCCCTCCCTTACCTCCTTTTCCGCCCCTAGCTACCTTTTTCGTTGTCTGATCTGCCTTGTCTGTCTCTGTGCTGTTCTCTTTCTCCTCTTCGTCCTTCCCTTTCTCCTCCCCCTTTTCTTCTTCTTCCCTGTAATCTTCGTCTTCTGCTTCCTCTCCTACTTTCTGTTTCTTGCTTCTATTTCTATCTCCCTCTTCATCTACCCCGTCAGACTCTGTCTCTTCCCCGTCAGACTCTGCTAGACAGTCCCTCGCCAAAACTCTCTCTCTTTTCCCCCTTCGCAACCCCCCCTCTGCCTTCTCTTCTGGTGGTGCATCTTTCCATCTCTCTCTACGTTCACAGTTCCCCCCTCCATCAAACAACTGAATGTCATGAACGGGCAGGTCTCTCACCTCCCTTTTGGTCGGCACAGTCTTCTTCAGAGCATTCCAACCCTCCTTTCTTTTTGCGTCACTGTCCGACAGCCAAACCTTGTCACCATTTTCCGTCTCGGCCCACCACAGAAAACCATCCCCCCCGGTCCGCCTGTATCCCAGAACCTTACTCAGAACGTCACTTTTGTTTGACATGACCCAGAGCGACCGGAAAAGCACCCAACTAAGGCCTAGTAATAGTAGTAGTAGTAGTAGTAGTAGTAGAAGTAGTAGAAAGTAGTAGTAGTAGTAGTAGTAGTAGTAGTAGAAGAAGAAGAAGAAGAAGAAGAAGAAGAAGAACATACAATATTACATACATACATACAAATATACATACATGCATTGTATACATACATACATACATACAAACAGTAGTAGTAGTAGTAGAAGAAGAAAAAGAAAAAGAAGAAGAAGAAGAAGAAGAAGAAGAAGAAGAAGAAGAACATACATACATACATACATAAATACATACAAATATACATACATTCAATTTATATGCATACATACGTACATACATACATCAGTAGTAGTAGTAGTAGTAGTAGTAGTAGTAGTAGTAGTAGTAGTAGTAGTAGTAGTAGTAGTAGTAGTAGTAGTAGAAGAAGAAGAAGAAGAAGAAGATACATACATATATACATACATACAAATACATACATGTATACATACATACATATGTACAGTAACAGTAGTAGCAGTAGCAGTAGAAGAAGAAGAAGAAGTAGTAGAAGCAGTAGTAGTAGTAGTACTAGTAGTAGTAGTAGTAGTAGTAGTAGTAGTAGTAGTAGTAGTAGTAGAAGAAGAAGAAGAAGAAGAACATACATACATACAACCATACATACAAATGTACATACATTCATTGTATACATACATACATACGTACATACAGTAGTAGTAGTAGTAGTAGTAGTAGTAGTAGTAGTAGTAGTAGTAGTAGTAGTAGTAGTAGTAGTAGTAGAAGAAGAAGAAGAAGAAGAAGAAGAAGAACATACATACATACATACAAATATACATGCATGTATACATACATACATACATACATACGTTATGCATACATACATACAGTAGTACTAGTAGTAGTAGTAGTAGTAGTAGTAGTAGTAGTAGTAGTAGTAGTAGTAGTAGTAGTAGTAGAAGAAGAAGAACATACAATATTACATACATACCTACAAATATACATACATGCATTGTATACATATATACATACATACAAACAGTAGTAGTAGTAGTAGTAGAAAAAGAAAAAGAAGAAGAAGAAGAAGAAGAAGAAGAAGAAGAAGAAGAAGAAGAAGAAGAAGAAGAACATACATACATACATACATACATACAAATATACATACATTCAATTTGTATACATACATACGTACATACATAATACAATAGTAGTAGTAGTAGTAGTAGTAGTAGTAGTAGTAGTAGTAGTAGTAGTAGTAGTAGTAGTAGTAGTAGTTACCAGTAGTAGTAGTAGTAGTAGTAGTAGTAGTAGTAGTAGTAGTAGTAGAAGAAGACGAAGAAGACGAAGAAGAAGAAGAAGAAGAAGAAGAAGAAGAAGAAGAAGAAGAAGAAGAAGATACATACATACATACATACAAATAAACATACATGTATACATACATACATACATACAGTAACAGTAGTAGCAGTAGCAGTAGTAGAAGAAGAAGTAGTAGAAGCAGTAGTAGTAGTAGTAGTAGTAGTAGTAGAAGAAGAAGAAGAAGTAGTAGTAGTAGTAGTAGTAGTAGTAGAAGAAGAAGAAGAAGAAGAAGAAGAAGAAGAACACACATACATACAACCATACATACAAATGTACATACATTCATTGTATACATACATACATACATACGTACATACAGCAGTAGTAGTAGTAGTAGTAGTAGTAGTAGTATCAGTAGAAGAAGAAGAAGAAGAAGAAGAAGAAGGAGAAGAAGAAGAAGAAGAAGAAGAAGAAGAAGAAGAAGAAGAAGAAGAAGAAGAAGAAGAAGATACATACATACATACAAATATACATGCATGTATACATACATACATACATACATACGTTATACATACATACATACGTTATACATACATACATACAGTAGTACTAGTAGTAATAGTAGTAGTAGTAGTAGTAGTAGTAGAAGAAGAAGAAGAAGAAGAAGAAGAAGAAGAAGAAGAAGAAGAAGAAGAAGAAGAAGAAGAAGAAGAAGAAAAAGA
The DNA here is from genome assembly GCA_019918135.1 of Paulinella micropora. Classification (NCBI taxonomy): domain Eukaryota; phylum Cercozoa; class Imbricatea; order Euglyphida; family Paulinellidae; genus Paulinella; species Paulinella micropora. Next base: position 146,378 of record WBZZ01000847.1, read on the forward strand.
AGTTAGGGTTACATACATACATACAGTAGTAGTAGTATTAGTAGTAGTAGTAGTAGTAGTAGTAGTAGGGGGGTATGCCGACCGCGGAATACAAACAGTGGGGGGATGTGAACACGCTTTGGTCCGGAGAGGGTGGGGTGCCTGGCGTGCCACAGCTGGCCGTGTATTTGCGTGAGCCGATCATTTCCCATCCACCAAATAACTGAAAAGCAGCACGCGGATCTGCATGAAATCTTTCGGTCCGGAATGATGAGTGAGGAAGAGGTCTCCTGGATGAAGGAGATCATGCTCACTGGGAAGGTCTCTCGCTCTCTCTCTCGTACACACACACACACACATACACATACATACATACATACATAAACACACACACATACACACGCGCGCACATGCTCATTTCATTTTTTCTTTCACAATCAGATCACAAGGATCCATAAGGATGGGGAGTATGGTGAGGGTAATCTCCCTGGCTATCCGGCACATGTAGCGTGCCGTGATAAGAAGGCAATCTGTGGCGGGCAGATATCCGTGTCTTAGAAGATCTTCCGGCTGACCTTTGGGCCGCTCCTCCAAATCGCATAGCACTGCAGGAGGAACGAACCATTCTAACGCCAGAAGAGGAAGCGGAATTGGCCAAGCACCGGATCTTCTCGAGGAAGCCCACGCCCTCACATCCTGCCAATTATCCAGGTGCACGCACATTGACAGAGGAAGAGAGGAAGGCTTGAAGCGGTGAAGTGGTAGACACTGTACCCAAAGTTCGAGCCGCGTTGGAAGAGAAAGATCAGACTGAGGAGAAATTCGGAAAACTCAGGAAGATCACTGTCAAGAAATTGAAGGAGTTCTGTGCACGTCACGGGCTTCCCCAGTCAGGGCTAAGGCCTGTTTTGGTTAACCGTGTGTGGCGGTGGTGGGTGTTGGAACGAGAAGAACAAAAAGAACCTTTGGAGCCCTTGGATCTGGAGGCTGAGGTTCTTCCAGAGGGCTACGACGAACTCGATGAGTAATAAGCAGCAGGTTCCATGGCAGGAAACGAGGACATAGAAGCGTCGGGCAGTGATAAGGACTGAAGTAGATACTATCACTCTGTCACACTTGAAAATAGAATATAGGTTTATCTGTGTTTATTGATTAAATAGCTGCTTTGTATTGTTGTTTGCATGCTTGTCTTGATCCGTGGCAGTCGCCGCCGACATAATAATAAATATTTGACATAGCCGGTGGGTATGATATTGACCGTTTCACTTCCGGGTGCCACCTGGACCGGAAAAATGAAGTAAAAATTTAAATTTTAATTATTTAAGTGATTTTAAGTCTTAATACATGATTCTGCATCGTTCTGACATTATTTGAAAATTTTGTAAAAAATATAGCTTGGAGGACTCGGAGTTTCTTTCAGCTCCAAATGTCGACTGACATCCTGCCGAACGGATGGTTGTATAGAGACCAGACATTTTGAGATTGCATTCCTTAGCAGGTTTGAAAAATATAGCGTATTGTGGGCCGCGCATGATAACTTGATAGGGGTTTGTTTAGATAAAGCTGTTTCTGCTCAATAAGTTCATACAATGCGTCTATAAACCGCGTTGTGTGGTCGAAGGAGTTTCCTTGTATTCAATGGGGTACGGAAGCTGAAGCCCCTCACGTTGAGTTAATACACGTGCGATGAAGTGGAACAAGAACATAACACTGGCAGTGTTCTTGTTCTGGAAAGGTTGGAAACCAGCCCATAAGCATAAAGTCCTGTTGAAAATAATCCAGGACGAACGGGTAAAGTATGTTATGGTTACAGATAGCTGTAAATCAAACAGCATGTCCCACGACCACAGGGATACTCTTGGCCGGAACTTTGCTCTCTCAAGTGTTTTTCTTGAAATCATACAGAACTTGTGTTAAAGCAGCGAGAAGTGGACAGGTGTACGCGTTTCTGCTCATGGAACGCATTGCTAAGCAAGGTTGAGGCATAGCCAGTTATCAGGTAACCCTGCGAAGCCAGTTATCAGTTAGTAATAATAATAACAATAATAATAATAATAATAATAATAATAATAATAATAATGATAATAATAAAATACCCTGTCATATTAATATCCCTTCATGCCTCATACCTCTCATACCCTTATACCCCATACCCATATACTCTCTCTCTCTCTGCACTGTAATCCTCCAACGCAGAAGAGGGCCCTTGTACCCCAGCAGGGGACCAAGAAACAGCAGGGGCGGAACCAATGAGTCAGGGCCCTTCTATCCCTTGTACCCCAACAGAGGAAGTGGAAGGCGTGGAAGAAGAAATGCAAGAAGAAGTGGAAGAAGAAGAATGATCAGGGACAACACCAGGACAGTAATACTCTGTCCCTGCCGCCATTTTCTCTGTGTCCCTCATACCCCTCATTTTCTCTCTATGTCCCTCATACCCCTCATTTTTTCTATGTCCCTCCCCTGTCCCATACCCCTGTCTCATACTCCTGTCCCATACCCCTGTCCCATACCCCTGTCCCATACCCCGCCTCTCTACGTATACCCCTGTCCCATACCCCGTTTCTCATACCCCTGTCCCATACCCCTGTCTCATACCCCTGTTCCATACCCCTGTCCCATACCCCGCCTCTCATACCCCTGTCCCATACCCCGCCTCTCATACCCCTGTCCCATACCCCTGTCTCATACCCCCGTCCCATACCCCGTTTCTCATACCCCTGTCCCATACCCCTCATACCCCTTTTCTCATACCCCTGTTCCGTACCCCTGTTCCATACCCCTGTTCCATACCCCTGTTCCATACCCCGCCTCTCTACGTATACCCCTGTTCCCCATACCCCGTTTCTCATACCCCTGTCCCATACCCCTGTCTCATACCCCTGTCTCATACCCCGCCTCTCCTACCCCTGTCCCATATGATGTCGATAAAGATGTATGTATGTATGTATGTACGTATGTATGTATGTATGTATGTATGTAGCGTAAGACACTATAGCTAGCTGCCAGTGTCGAACCGGGACCTGTCTTTGATGTAGATAAAGATGTATGTATGATACCCGGGTGATACCCCTGTCCCATACCCGGGTATGATACCCCTATCATACCCCACCTCTCAAAAAGTTACAAGTATTAATGGTAAAAGTTTTTTTACTTTTTACTTTTTTAAAAATATTCATATTCCCATTGAAAATTGTATGTAGGATGTGAAAAACTGGCTGTCAATTTGTTGGTCATGGGATGCGTCCCCGATACAGAAGGGTAAGCGTGCTCAAAAAAATTCACAGACACTAACTACTGGTAGAGTAATGGACTTTGAACAACAACATAGAAATAGAAAGTGGAACACTGAAATTTTTTATATTTTGCCGTACGGTGAAAAGCCAAGTAATTCGTGGCCATGGTGCGAAGCGACTTTCACTGAACTTGTAGAACAGAAAGTGCACATTTACTCTATATGTGCCGACACGCCAGCTATGTGTGACATTATGTGTCATATCGGCCCCAAAAGTGTACGAGGCTGCCCTTAGAGCTGGTGCAGAGGAAACCAAATAGATGGAGATAAGAAACGTGTTAGTTAGCTCGTTGACGAACCCCCGTGTAGGAGAAAAACAACAGATGAGTATGAGCTGTTTGGCGCTGCAGCTGACGCGCGTGGGGAAGAAATAAACGGATTTACAGGGAGAAGTCCACTGCTTTTGTTGGAACGCTCCTGTTTACAAAGATGTGATGCAGATTTCGCGCATAGCATTGGTTATGGTATTGTTTTGCGTTATAGGCTGCCCTTGTTCAAAGGAATAAGAAGTATATCGATTCAACCTTTTAAAGAATGTAAAAAGAAACTCATAAGAGAAAAGAAACGAAGAAGAGAGACAGGAAAAATATGAGATAGATAAAGCAATCAAATTAAGATACAATGCTAAAAATAATCTGTTCAAGATAAAACAAGAAAATTGGAAGGCCATGGATGAGAGGCGGTTAAGGTTTTGTGCAGAATCTGGTTATTCAACAACTGCTATCCCTTTTGGTGATCCCAAGTCGAAGAGCACCAAAAGTCGCATGAGTATGCACGAGTGCATAAAGCTCGCAGTTAATTGCTACAGCGATGCGAAAGATATAGGTATCATACCCCTCTCATACCCCTCCCATACCCCTCTCATACCCCTCATTTTCTTTGATGGTTTGCAGGCGGATTAACAGGTGGAGCTTATGACACATGGGCAGCGTTGTGTGAGCTTTTTTGGTGCTATGGATCCTGACAGTAAGTTCGGTAGTGAAGGCTCCATAATGATAACAGGTCAGTATGTAGAGGATTTGAAGGTGAAGGAAAGAGATGTACGCAGGCTAGTACTAGCTAACTTACCTCCAACTGATCATGCCTATGTTTTCCATGCAGTTGAGCATATCATTGCAACTATGAAAGAGATAGGTAGCCTACGCAATATATGGACTATGCCTGGCGAACACACTATGGGAGGGCAGGTGCGGCAGATACCTAGCAAATCTAATCCTACCGCTAATCTAGCTGCAGTCGTATCTCAAAACGCGAACTCAAGAGCACAAGCAGGGTTTGTGCAGCTTGGTAACGACTTTCTAGATAGGATGGAAAGTGTTCCAAATCTTTCCAAAACTGTAGAAAAAATTAAAGCATTATGATATTAATATAATTATAATTTAATATTAATATTAAATTAATTGAAGATATAGATAGGTATAATATCATGCCCCTCTCATATCCCTCCCATACCCCTCATCATTATTATTGTATTATAATATTATTTACGCAAACTGTTTTAATAGAATACTTACCACTCATTATTATTATTATTATTATTATTATTATTATTATTATGGACACCGTGATAGCCCAGTGGTCAAGTTCTACCATCTGGGCCCTGTCGCCAGTTCGATTCCCGTCGGTGCCACCAGTATTTTCATTGAACATACCGGTCTATTTCTGGACCAGTATTTTCATTGAACATACCGGCCCGTCTGGAAGTGTTGGAACTGCCCTTGCGGGGGTGTCATTAGAGCTTATCGTCAATTCTTCGTACTCCCCTCACGGGTGAGACGATGGAGGCGCATGTGCAGAAATGCATCAGCCATTGACAGAGAAGCACTATTATTATTATTATTATTATTATTATTATTATTATTATTATTATTATTATTATTATTATTATTATTATTATTATTATTATTATTATTATTATTATTATTATTATTATTATTATTATTATTATTTGGACACCGTGATAGCCCAGTGGTCAAGTTCTACCATCTGGGCCCTGTCGCCAGTTCGATTCCCGTCGGTGCCACCAGTATTTTCATTGAACATACCGGTCCGTCTGGAAGTGTTGGAACTGCCCGTGCGGGGGTGTCATTAGAGCCTATCGTCAATTCTTCGTACTCCCCTCACGGGTGAGACGATGGAGGCGCATGTGCAGATTTGCATCAGCCATTGACAGAGAAGCACTATTATTATTATTAATATTATTATTATTTTTTACACAAACACTATAGCAATAAAATACTTACCAGTCGTAGAAGCTGAGTATGAAGCAGAAGAGATCAGCAATGATCAGTGGAAACGGAGTGGTATCAAAGATGTATTAATATAAAAGCGGCAAACAACTTATTATTAAAATAATCATCATCATTATCTCAGTTTATTATATCATTATTGATACCCCTGTCCCATACCCCTGTCTTATATCCCTGTCTTATATCACTGTCCCATACCTCATACCCGAAATATGATACCCCTGTCCCATACCCCCTGTGCCAAACGATACCCCCCCCCCCCCCCCCATACTCGGGTATGATACCCCTGTTTCATACCCCTGTCCAATACATCGGGGGGATATTTGGGGGGGGGGGGGGGCATACTCCAGGGGTATGGGGGGGGGGTATGATGGGTATGAGGGGGTATGATGGGGGTATGCATACCCCAGGGTATCATACCCGGGTATCATACCCGGGTATCATACCCGGGTATCGTTTGGCTGTGATAGCACTCCCACTCTCTGTTCTTAACAATTTTTCCTGCATTTTCTCTGCAGAAACCAGAGGAAATTCATATGTTTTTTAGGTTGTTTTAGTAGGGTCCAAAACGGATGCAATGATAACTTTTGAAGTTTTCAACATTTTTTTGATCTGTTTTTTTTGTTAGAGAGATCACGATGCGATCTATTCCCCATGATTTTCAAACATAGAAAAAAATTTAAATTTAAAATTCAAATTCAAAATTTTATGTTTATTTAATAAAAAAAGTTGTGAGGCAAAGGTTTTCTATAATTCGCCAAAATTTGGTGGGGAATAATATCGAGTATGAGCTTTCAGAATCTGAAGTCGGCTTGAAAAAAGATACAGTAGTTTAGGAGGAGACTTTTCCTGGGTTTTTTCCCCTGTGACTCGAACAAATTCGACTTAAAAAAGTTGTTCAATTTGGTTTTAACAATATTTCTTAGTTATGGGTTTATTTTATATGTCGACAGGAAGCTATCTTTGAAAACCTTACTGTTGTATGTCAAGATCCCTTAATAAACGAAAGCTTGTTTCCCAACTTTTTGACACCATCTTGACTGGAAAAAATACAAAGAAATTCCCCGATTTTCGCGGTTTTTTGTCTTGGCCCGGCCAACCTAGGAAAAGGCTCAGAGGGGAGAGTTCCCTGAGTGCATCAGATATCTCTTAGCACAAAGCATATCATAGGTATCTAAATATATAGACCGCAACCTTGAATGTTTTTCATCGCTTGTACAAAATTTTTTGGATACTTTAATTTGTAGGCTACAAACCAGCTAGGAGAAAACCACTTCTTTTTTCTTTGTCGAAACATGAAAATCTCATATTTCGTAGCCTGAGTATTATTTCTTGCACAGGTGAATAGGTGAATCATTTTGTATTATCATTAAACGTATTTTTCCAACTTTACGTAATCTGTAAATGTCTGTGGAATGCAAAAACTCAAAATCACAAAACCAGCATTTTTCTGGTTTTGGGAACATATACAGCTTAGTATTCATCCGTTTTAAGACTTTGAAATATTGGAATCATCTTTTATTATCATAAATTAAAGCTCCACCTAAGGATTTTTGTTTATTTTGCCAAGAAGCTACAAACCAAAAAGTGGGGTTTCACAACTTCACCTGTCTGACCTACACATGCCTGTACATTTTTTCCTGGACCTTTCTTCTACAGTTTTTTTATTGTAATCATGTCTCACTGACATATACTTACGATAGATACAAAAATATTGAAAATGGGATGTGTCTGCTTCATTCCTGGAGGCATGCAAGTCCAAGATGTCGGAACTTCAAAAAGTTTTCACCATTTTCCTTTTGGAGTTCGTGTGATTTTTCAACAAAAACTACGTAGATTTGAAGGTATAGTGTTTTAGGACTCCCCCAACCTATTTAGGAGCTGTAGGACCGTCAATGGTTTTAGAAATAAATTTTTATTAAGTGCTTGTTCAGCTGTCCTTAAGGGACTGTTTTCCGGCCGACTCTGTGTGTCTCAGAGATGTTGAAATTTTCTCAAAATTCGATCAAATTATTTATCGAGATGCATTGTATAACGTTCGATAGTTCAAAAGCTAAAAAAATAACAAGCAAAAACAGATTCTTTAATCATAATCGTGGTTGCAAACCATTTTTTCACCACATTGAATCAGCAAAAAATTTACGGCCCGACCTGTCTTTTTGACAAAGTTTCCGAAAATTTTCCACAAGAAATAGTGACTTTTTTACAACTTCAAATGCTTCGTTTGTCAAAACTACTAAAAAAAATTTAAAATCGATTGCAGATTCTAAATCAGGGTGATCTGAAGAATTTAACTGCACATGTTTTAGTATTTTTAAACCGGCGAATCGACTAAAGATCCCAAGGGGGAGGTAAAAAAATATATGTGCGTATCTCTCACACAAGAGCAAAACAAATATTGAAGCATTGTCCGCAGACAGACCAGGCTGACTTCTACAAAACAGCTCTTTTGGCCACTCTATCGCTATATTCAAGTTTATGTAGGATCTGACACCCCATAACTGTTTCAACAGAGAAAAGGACGGGTAGAAGAAGGTTGCATAGAGAGAAAAGAAAAACAGAAAAAAAAAGAAGAAAAAAAAGCAGACAATACTATCATAGCATAAGATGGAGGACGAGACTGAGCAGGGTGATCTAAATGTAACACCAACCGATTATGGTCCTAATGAGGGAGGAGAGGAGGAAGAGGAGGAGTACTTTGAAGAGAGGAGAGAAAGAGAAGAGGAGGATGCAGGAGAAGAAAGCTTGTTGACAGGGGGGGGAGGGGGGGCGGTGATGCACAAGGAGCGAGTGCAAGTCATACTGGAGGCTCTCCACTGACAGAGGATCACAAAGAGGAGATGGAGGATAATTGCAAGAGTATCCCAGTCACATGGGAGGAGTTAGCATTATATGATGATGAAGATACCTTTTTCAACAACTACCCAGACTATTACAAAACACACCTCTATATTCCTTTTGAGAAGAGGAATAGACCAGGACATGGTCAAAGCAACCTCCTGATCGAAATTCCCGACCTCGCGAAGCCTCTCTTTGTCAAAGTGAGGACTGAGCAAGAAAGAGTGCCACTGCTAGAGATTACATATAGCAACACCCTTACCCAGTGCTACATATACGACATCTCTGCGACACTCTACGCTGCTGTGCTCGTTGCGGAATTCTATGACCGCACAAACATACAGTGGATGAATAAACGCACAACTGCAGCATGGCCGTCTGTCTGTGGTGTCCCCACTGATATCAAGAATATAGAGAGAAAGTTCGAAGGTAGAAACCAAAGTGGCATTGAGTTTGCCCTTGAGGCGTTTGTAACTGCCTACACGAGGGCTTACAACGAGATGTACAAAACCCTGAAAGACAACACAAGGCAACATCCTGTCTACGAGGAGGTTGACCATTCTTGGCAGGTGCTTGAACGTCTCACACAACTCCATAAGGGCCTCTTTGAGGGGAAGGAGCAAAATGGAAGCAATGGGCCCACACAAAAGATCATTCTCTTATTCAAGGCCCTCTTTCAGCAATCCCAGTCACTAACAGAGCTGATAAGACTTCCATGAGAGAAATGGCACATTTCCTCTCTAGTGCCACAGGCCTAGCACAGTTCGTGACTCATATGCATCTAGCACGACTGGTAAAAGAAGAGGAGACGAGGCAGAGAGAGGAGAAGGAGCAGAAGAAGAAGATAGCTGTGGCGATGGCAGTAGCACGGGTGGCTCCACCGCCAACGGCTCCACCTACCACACCTAGCCCAGCTCCCAGGAAAGGAGGAGGGGAGCCCACAGGAGGATGACCCTCAGGGGGAGGGACAGTAATCAATTTGACTGACTCCCAGAAGAAAAAGCAGGCGCTGCAGGCAGCCCTAGCTAAAATCAAAATTGGGGGAGGGGCCCTTAAGCTTTATGCTATCACTGCCAATGAGGCTGACACAGAGAAGTCCCTCATGGCCAAGTTCAATGAGATGGACAGATGCTTCCAGCAAAACCAATGTGAGGTGGAGCAGGAGTATGAAGTCCTAGAACACCTCTGTGATCGATCCCTCACTGGAGCTGGATTTGATCGGTTGATTTACGAGAAATACAGAGGAGAGGAGGAGGTGGCGAGGAGAGGTGGACATGCAGAGATGAGTTGTATTCTGGCCATTCCTGCCCTGGCAACCAACACTTGTGCACGGGCACATTGATTGGGTTTGAAATCTTTGACTTGGTATCTGAGCAGTTGCAGTCTGTCACTCAGCTTGCATCTGTATTAACAAATGTGGGCACCCAGTACAATCTCTTTTACAACCACAAGGCCATACTTCTATATTTCCCACCCAGGTCCACTGTCCCTGCTCGAGTGTGTCGATCAGTTCGTTAAGGGTACCCCGAGCTTGGGCTGCTTGCGGTCCATTGTCCCCTGAGGGGAGAAGGTGTTGTTTCCAGCTCTTGGTTTCGGATAGGGTTAGGCCCCACACGGTGACCGCATTCCCCAAGTTTCGTGCTGAGACGATGTTCCAAGCCTGTAGCTCAGAAACCAAGGCTATCAACCCTGCCGAGTTTGGCCGGCGTGTATCAGTGGCAAGTTCTTTATCGGCCTCTCCTGAGTAATATTGGAAAGGTGAGAGTAGGTTGCTGATCCTTGTCGGCGAACAAAATATTCAGTAGGGCTGGATACTTTTGGTGGTTAATCTGCCACGCTTCGTCGAGAAGGGTATCTCTCGTAACTGCTAGAGCTTTGTATAGGTCAATGACTTGTTGGATGGTCATGGTGCCGTTTGCTGTGAGGCTAGGGTGGTACTGAATCAGATACATCAGTCCTACTGCCCCTGTTGTCGTGCCGTCAGTATACATGCACCTGTACCAGTCCGTATTCTCATACATATTGTGGGAGAAAAGAATTGCCGAGTTTTGATGGTAGTTAATCCAATGTTCCTTCTCGTCGAGAGGAGTTCTCGGCCATCCCTCTTCACGATTTTGGTATCGCTCCGCCACGACCTTAGTCTTAATTGTACGAGTAGGGATTACGAGTCCATTGTCTGCTCCTCTCCATGGGGAGCGAGGGCTAGGTTCTTCCTGCTCTGCTTCCTCCCCTTGCTGGAGTTGTGAAGCCTTCGCCTGTGGCGGGCGGGGTGTTGGTGTCTGCGCCCTCAGACATGTCCAAACGAATTGCAGTGGTTGACTTCGTTGTGTGGCCTAACCACGCATTGTTTGTTTTGACCTTCATGGGCGTGAAACGAGCAATGTCGTGTGTTTCTTGTGTAAGTGTAGTGTCGTGTTGTTTTGTTTTCCTGTGTCTTATTCCTTGTGTGATCAATGCTTGCAGCAAACACAACACACGACACCACAACAACCAACCCACACACACACACTAACTATCAGTCAATGTTAGAGTGTACTCACCCCCCCCCCCTTTTGCTTGGGGAAAGCCTTGCTGAGCTCCCTGTAAGCCAGTCGACGTATGCTGGTGCATCCTGGCAATGCACACCACACTCGTTTCTCACAAACAAGTCTGTCTTGTATTTGCACACCCCTGTGTGTACACAGCAGAGAACGTACAAAAAGGTTTTCAATGAGCCTTTCTGAGCTTAGCCCAATAGGTCACTGTTATTATACCTTCGTAAAAAGGTTCTCTCCCAACTCAAAAATTGACCGAAGCCTTTCTTTGCTGAATGTGGGGGGGTGTTTGTGAGTGTTTTCGTGTGCGTATCTGTGTGTGTGTACCGAGTGCTGCTGACCCTTGACACACCTGTTGCTTTTTTGTCTTCTGAGCCTCTCGGTATCAGAGTTCGTGGCCTTGCTGACCTATTCGACACCACACAACACGTTAGTAGTGCTTGTGTGTGATGAGGGGTGTTTGTTTTGTTTGTTTTGAACGAAAATAAAAATCGTCCTAAAAACACCCTCCGTTATGGCTCTCCTGTGTCTATTTCACCCGTAATTTCCTTGGCCTATGTCTTGTTTGACTGGCCTACCACCCCCCTAAGAGATGGCCACCTTGTTTGGTGTAGGATGTGTGTTGTTTGTGTAAACAGGTTTTATGCCAAATGAATAGGTTTCTGTCTGTGTTTCGTTTGTCTGTTTTCCTCTGCCTCCTTACACTTCCTTACGTTTCCCGAACGTTTGTTGGAGGGTAAGCACTCGTGGCAATACAGACTGAAGTCTGAGTGTGTGATTGTTTGTTGTTCTCCTCGTGAGGAGTATACGTATGTATAGGGTTAAGCGTAGGAATGTTCACAGGGAACAGACAGGTCTTTTCACTTCCTGTGAGTGAGCCTGTAAAGCACTCCTCTGACTCGACAATGCGTCGACGATCACTCCAGTGAACACTCTAGAGTTTCTGCCTCACTGGAGACACTCTTTATGCCCCCCACGCTTCTCCAAACACACTACTGTAGGTGTCAAAGTCGTACACACAACGAGTGTCTTGCCGTGCCGCTTTGTGGGCCTCTGCGCAAGGTTTCACTGTCGCTACAAACTCCTAACACCTCCTCAACTCCTTTCCTACACTTTCCCGCTACCTTTCCTTCTTCCTTTGCTTGGGGGAGTTGTTGGAATAGTATTAATCTTAATTAATAGTTAAGGACGTGCCGTATTTACTATCAGAGTAACGGTGTCGGTAGAGCCATTACTTACGATCCGGCCAGTCATGTTACGCGGCGTGTTCTGTTCGCGCCTTTCTTATTAAAGCTGTAATACTGCTATTGGTGTAGTGTAGCTATCATAGGTCATTACATTAATAATAGTGGTCTAACTGGTTATCGAGCCTTGATTAGCGAACTCTGTGTTAGCAGCTTTAATCAGTTACACAAAGTCGGAAAGGAGAGTCATTAGACCTTCAACAGATAAGTGCAAGGGTCGACGTGCAGTAGGCAGTCGACAACATTTAGTGGGTTGGCTGAAGGCACCCACCTCAAAGGTGCCTTGTGGCTAGACGGCATAGCACAGACACACCAAACTGCTTCATCCCTAATAATAATTTCCCCATTTCTACTTAGCCGTAGGAATTTATTGATAGTTGAGACTAACTCCTATCTTCCGCACTTTGGTCCAGCAACATGGCTCACCCCATGTTCGGGACATCGTTAAGCAAAGGGTTTAAAGTGACCCCCCACCATTCAATAGGAAGGATCCGGACTGGGATAACTGGGAGTACGGATTCCTAGCTACTATGGCTATTTACGATCCACTGGGGATAGGCGAACTCCCACCTCTAAGAGACACCCTTTGTACCTACAGGCAAAACAGACAAATATCTTTGAGTCCCCTGACACACCACTTGACGAACCTTTCCTATCTCCAGAAGCAGAAGAGAGGTTAACGAACAGGAACAGGGAAAGAAGAAGAAGTCTGTTACCGTCAAGAAAGAAAAAAGTAGCTCTTCTTCCAGCGCCGCACCAGCTGTAAAACAAGAACAGAAAGATAGCTCTTCATCTAGTCCTTCTTTCATCTCACCTCAACCTGTCATTTCATCTGCGTCAGCAACAGGTGAACTAAAAAGACAAGCGGAAATTCCCGTTCTAACCACTGAATCTAGACCTAATCCTATTGTCGCATCCTTGTCTACAGACAGATATTACCAACAGTTAGAAGAGAGACCAAAGATGAAACACAACCGCTTTATTTTTGCTCTTTTAATTCAGCAGTCCTGTAGTAAGGACAAGGAAGCTATGTCAGTCATAAGAACAGCTGGCACTAACGGAGTTGAGTGCTTTATGGCACTACGGAAACGATATGGGGGCCTCGATCTGATTAAATGGAAGGAACGTCAAGATTTTCTTGACTACTCCTACCCCAAAAAGATCCAAGACGTGAGACCGTGGCTCACTGCTTTTCAATCTAGAGGTGGTAATGAAAATGCCTTACCCTGAACTTGTCAAGATAGAGATGGTTATGAAAAAGCTTAAGCACTTGACCGAGTTTGACAGCTATCGCAATAAGGTCACGAGCTTTCTACCGGAAGAACGACCAGGTTGGGAGTCATTTGTCAAGGTAATAGAGATAGCACAGACAGAAGAGTCTAAGTCTAGGATGAAGAAGCTCTATGCATCTGGAGATTGTTTCCGCACCTCCTCGTCAAAAGCTCACTCTGGGTCTGGCACACGAAGTGACTCCATAACAGTCAACCTCATGGGGAATCAGACAGGAAAAACACCCCAGCGGGAGTTAACTGTCGTGGGGATCACCAGATCAAAATTTGTATTGACCCCTGTAACCTCCCTGAATGTCCAAGAGATGGACATGTCCCCGTCAACTGCCCCATAGGAGAAAGGCAGCTAGAATAGTCAACTTAGCTAAAGGAATAGGAGAGCTGAGCCTGAAAAGCAAAGGTAAGACTAAGGCCAGAGAGGGGAGAAGGAAGATGAGACGACAGAAGGAAGAGGGAGGGAAAGAGAAAAGAAAACTAAAGGCATCTGACTTCATCAAGAACAGTACCGCTAAGGCAAAGACTATTAGTTTGATTGCTGCTCAAGAATGTTTCCTCGACCAACGTCTGGCTCTTCGAGCAGATGCCTTTTGCTTTGCTTTGTTTTGTTTTGTTTTGTATGTTTGCTTGCTTGTTTGTTGTTTGCTTCCTTGCTGTTTGTTCTTCGTTCAAGTCGGCGGGTTATGTGTTTTGTTCTGTGTCTGTTTTGTTTTGTTTGCTTGTTTGCTTGTTTCTATTGTGTCTCCTTCAACGTCCGGTTGTTCAAGCAGGTGCGTTTTGTTTTGTTTTGTGTTCGGTATTGTATTCTTTTGTTTTGTTTTGTTTCGTTTGTAGTGTTTGATTCTACTACGCTTCCGTCAACGTCTAGCTATGCAGGGGGTTCCGACTCTTCTTCTTTTGGTAACTCTGAAGAAGAAGGAGAAGAGTCCGAAACCCCTGGCTCAACGAAGAGTCTGCTACTCTTGATGAAGAGGAAGGTGAGGAGGGAGTAGGGGAAATAGGTTACATCAATCACATGTTAAGCATAAACATGATACAGGAAGAGGAAACGGACGACGAAGAGACGAACATCTCATTTGACACTAGCCCACCCCCTTCCTCTTTTGACCCACTCGCTTCGCCACCACACGCATTGGGATCGAGAGAAGAGAAGAAGAGAGAGAGCAACACGCACCCTCATGGTCTTAACATTCATACCTCTACCTCTCAACCACAGACCATCCCTCTCCTGAAAGACAACATCTTTGTTACTCCCCTCGACATGGCCGGCGACCCCACACATCTAGGAGTACTTTATTCCATGGAGGATGGATGGGGACTAAGACGTGTCGAGGGGGGTTACAAAAAGGTCCTCATGAAATCTCGTGCCACTACCTCAAACCACTTACGGGAAGAAGGAGGTCCCCTCCTCAACTTATGGGCACAACCTCTCAGGAAAAGCACTATCCCGGTCTCAGCCGGGAAACAGTGTGAGGGGTTCAATAGGAATGGCGTCCGGTGCTCTTGCAAAGTTGGTACCGCTCGGGCAAAGAAAATGGGTGGTCAGTGTGCCACAAGGATGGAGGCGTATGGGTGTGACTTCTGCTCGCATCATGTTGGCACCGAACAGACGAGAGGGGATTTGTTGGCCGTTATCAGAGCAGAATTGAAAGGAGGAAGTATGCCTTTCAAAGGTACTCTGATGCTAGCCCCTATGGAGTGGATTCTGAGAGAGTGGGTTAGGGTAGAGCAGAAAGCCCACACAACCTCATCCAATCTGTCTGTGTCTTCCCCTATAGCTATCACCTCATCGCACAGAACTTCCGCTATTCACAGTTCACACCTCAAACCATCTCTCCCCACAGGCCATACACTCTCTACTACATCTGTACAGCGTTCGAATCCAAATGTCGAAAAGGATGAGAACGCTCAGGGTGTAGTAGAGGGAAAGAAGGGAGGGAGGGTTGAGGGGGAGACGAGAACTGATGAAGATAATGACGATAGTGATACCAATGTTCCCCTTCGAGACTTCCTTTCCCCCTCTAAACCATCTGTACAACGCTCAAACTCTAAGAAAGATGAGTGAGAGCGAGGAGGATGGGGTAGAGGGGGAGTCAAGGAGGAAGTGTAAGGGAATGGACCCCACCTCGCCACGCCTTGCACCATGTGTCAGTTGGACCATGGGATTGATAGAGAGTTGGAGAGAGCTAGGATCAGGAACGACCCTTCTGTTGCGTGGCGATGGGAAGAGGGGAAGATGATGATCGTAGGAGGTTATGGAGAAATACCAGTTATTGGAGAGATCAATAGATTGGTAGGAGAGCTAGTCGAAGGTGCGAAGGAATTGGAGGTGAGGGATTCTCTCATTACTGGGAAGAATGGGAAGTCAACGAGTTCTATATGGATCTACAGATATCCAGAGTTTTATTGTCTCTATGGCACACAAATGGAAGGATCCATTTGCCAGGGGACTGATCGTTTCGTTCCCCCACCGCCAAGGCCAGCTGATAGAATACAAGGAAATGCTACAACGCTTAGGCGTAAGGGAAGAAGGTAGTGACCGATATCTATCAGCTTCAAGATCAAGCATCTCTTCCAATACCACCTCAAGCATTTCACCATCACCTCCTGAAAAAATTTGCGTTGTTATGATGCATGAGAGAGAGGATGATGCGAAAGAGGTGCCTGAAAAGAAAACGGTGGGGATGGTGTGGGTAGACGATAGTGGGGCGAGTGAATCTCAATCATCCCATAAGGACGTATTCGTCAGGATGAAACACAATCCCCAGAGATTCAAAATTGCCAAGGGTAGTATTAAGACCGAGTGCAAGGGAAAGGTTTTAATGCAACTTTCGGGAGCAAACGGAGAGCCGGTGCAAGTGTATGACTCACATACCACGTACAATCCTCATTTGAACTACGGATTGGTAGCCACCTCAGCATGGTTGAAACGCGGACTCGCGGTAGTCCACCAAAACAACCAGTGATCGTGTTAAAGTCACCAATACACATCAAGGAGGATCAGATTGCCGTGAGGGGCAGATCCCTTCCCAACAATCTGTTTGTGTTTGACCCCCCAGGTATGGAACCTCTTGACCCCAACAAGAGATACGAACCGGTACCACTGGAGAAACAGAACGTGAAAGTAGATGGCGGCGAGACATCACCATCTACTATCTCATTCTGACTCCCTCCACGTCACCCTGCACAATCAACAGTTCTCCCCATATATACCGACGTATACTGCAATGAATCTCCGTGTATTTGCGGATGGAGATTTCAGGAGAATAAGTCGTATATCCCGTTCTCGTACGAAACAAACACGGAAAAAGGAGAATGTAGTTCTCAAGGGTTAGAGTGTTGTCTAGTTAGGTCTGATGATACATGCACTCACTCTTCCAGAACACACGAACACGATGTTGATTGTCACATGTTCAAACACTTAACCCCGTTGTCTGACCTGTACATAGTGAGAGCATTCACACAACCGTCTTTCATAGCATGTGTAAACATAGAGGGGTGAAAGCTATGGAGAGGATGGTTCACTACATGGGAGTAAAGATGGTGGGGGCAGGGTGGCGTGAGAGAATCATGAAGTGTGAGTATTGCTTACGTAATAAGATTAAAAGAACACCACACTTTCACAAAAATCATCACATAGTAGAACGCCATTCCGGGGTTCACTTCTCTATGGATACCCAAGGATGGTGGAATACTATGTCATGGGACGGCAAGAAGTACAAATTTACGGTCAAATGTCTCGCATCCAATTTCGAACTTGACTATTACTTACGGCACAAGAATGAATTTTTCCCGTGTTTCACTAAGGCAGTTGCATTCTTTGAAAGACACACAAATAGGAAGGTTAAATTCATTACTTGTGATCAGGAGTATGGTCAGTATGAATGTTTTCAGGAGTGGGTTGATGTGAACCAACCTATCTTAATTGAGGCGCCTACCGCCGAGAAACAGGCAGTTTCTAAAATAGAAAGGTCCCACCAGACGAATGGTGGACCTGCTCGAGCTATGCTCAGTGACGCAGGACTCCCTCTAAAGTTTTGGACGGAGATGGAGAAGACGCCACTTACATCAATAACCTCCTCCCGATTGCCCAAGGACCCTGTAAGGGTAAGTCCCTATGAGATCATTCACCGCCGGAAACCTTACTTGCATCACCTTCGCCCCACCGGGTGTGCTGCTGTGATGAAAGTTAAGGCCCGGAGAGGGAAAGGCGAAAGGGGAAAGAAAGTCATCTTCTTAGGATACGAACGTAATACCGGATATTATCGGGTTTATGATCCCATTGCACGGGTAATAGATGGTAATGTCCGGGATGTCATGTTTGATGTCTGGAAATTGGGAAAACGAGAGGCTTCCAAAAGCTTCGAAGGAACAGCAGACAGGGATACGTTTTTGGTCGAATGGGAATCGGCCACACCCTGCTGTTCCACCCATGTCCGAGAAGAAAGTTAGCTTTAGAGTATCAGAAACTACAGTGTAACACACAGTGAAGGCACTCAAGAAGCCCCCACTACACCTTTAGCACCCCGGATAGAACTGGATGGCGAAAATGATTCGGAAGTAACTGGGAGCAACAGCGATAGAGAAAATGTCGCTCCCCCGAGTCACGATTTCAGTAACCTTCCCCAGCTCATTCCTCCTACACCGTCTTCCAAGAGTGTAGGGAGTATAAATCAGCGGGAGAGTGCTAAGGTAGTGGGAAAGAGGGGGAGAAAGTCCAAACTTAAAGTTGTATTGTCCGGGAAGGTAATCCAGATTTCAGCACGGGCATTCGGTGAAGAGTGGGCTAAAACCACCTATGGAGATAAGTGGGATACCACCATGCAAAATGGAGTTACTCTTGAACCGTCTGCCCCCGTACTTAGGAAAAGCAAACGATTCCCCGCTCATAACGTTAAGTTTGACGACGGAGTGACGGAGAATGTAATAGACTCTGAGATATTGAAGTACGATGTTTCAGGGGGAGTAGCGATACCTCCAGCCCTTGTATCAGATCCTCAGCAGGCTATTATGAAACCGGCACGCCCAGACCCAAATGTCGCGAGTGAATTCGGTCATGCCGAGGTGGAAAGAGTTAAGATAGCTGCTGAAAAGGACAAGCATCCCCCGGGGTGGAGATCTCATGAACAAGGAAACATTTCCCTTGAGAACGTCATCCCCGGGAGAACCAGAAGTAAACATATCTCGGCCTGCGCGAGAGAAGAGAGGATGGATTATTGCATGGTAACGGAACAAGTCCCGGAATTCCCCGTGGTGCAAAAACCGAAAGGTAGAAGGCAGGCAAGGGAGACAGAAGTCAAGCAGCAAGAAGAACTCAAAGCATTTGAATGGAAGACAGAGAGTGAAGCGAAGAGATCAGGCACTCCTATCACCCCCCTGAAATGGATAGACACGGTCAAACAGCAAGGTACGACCGATGAATACCATAAGGCTAGGATCACTTTGAGAGGAGACCTCCTGAAAGCGGGGCTGCAGTACGACCCTAAACGTACATATTCCCCGAGGAACGTTCCATGGACAGTGGCAAAGGAATCCAGACGTCCAGCTCCCAGTTCTGCCGGCAACGACGGTTTCCGGCAACCTTTCTCTGCACAACAGTCCTGGCTTTGATCCGGTTTTGGATGAGCATTCTAGCAGTGGCCCGTTTACGTTCGGCCCCACTAGCAAAGAGCTCACTCATTCGTTTGGCGTCAGCCGCCGACGTTGGACTTTTTCCCCAGTGGGCTGGTCTGAAGGACCCCCCAGCTGTGGCAAGAAACCCCAAAAACCAACAGTTCCAGTCGTCGGGACAAGTGGCTTTGCTCCCCTTGTGTGGACGTACGCTCAACAAGTCTCTGATCAAATAGCTTGGGTAAGCACTAAGGTAAGAAATGGCCTTACATACTACCTTCCCGAAAGTGAAACTAGATCTAAAAATTCCTCCCCTCTCAAGGAATATAAAAGACTTTAAGACTTATGAGACTACCTTGATAGCTGTTCTAAGATTAGTTAACCCATTGTTAATTCCTTGCTTAGAGGGAAGAGTCATAGTCTTTCCCAGCACTGTCAAGAGTGAGTCTACACAGCTAACACCTTCCTCTAAATCACCGACAGACAGACCACCGTCACAGTCAGTCACACAAAGAGAGATAGAGGATGAAGAAAAGCAAGATCACACAAGGAGAAGAAGAGAGCTGAAAGATGAGTTGCTCGCTTACCTCATTTCCTCATGTCAGCTGAATCCCATCCTTCTAGTCTCCTTTCTCCCTCTATCCTTTCTTTTTCTCCTTCCCCTTCTATTCCTTCTTCTGCTTCTGTTCTTTCTTTTCCTTCTCCTCCTTCTATTCTTTCTTCTCCTCCTCCTTCTATTCTTTCTTCTCCTTCTCCTTCTATTCTTTCTTCTCCTTCTCCTTCTGTTCTCTCTTCTTCTTCTCCTTCTATTCTCTCGTCTCCTTCTCCTTCTATTCTCTTTTCTCCTTCCGCTCCTCCTTTTTCTTTTTTTCTTCTCCTTCTATTCTTTCTTCTCCTTCTATTCTTGCTTCTCATTCTGTCCTTTCTCCTCCTTCTCCTTCTATCCTTTCTTCTCCCTCTCCTTCTATTCTTTCTTCCCCTTTTCCTCCCACTCTTTCTTCTCCTTCTATTCTTTCTTCTTCTCATTCTACTCGTTCTTCTCCTTCTATTCTTTCTTCTCCTTGTCCATCTATTCTTTCTTCTCCTTCTCCTTCTATTCTTTCTTCTCCTTCTCTTTCTGTTCTTTCTTCTCCTTCTCCTTCTATTCTTACTTCTCTCTCTCCTTCTATTCCTTTTTCTCCTTCTATTCTTTCTTCTCCTTCTCCCTCTATCCTTTCTTCTTCTTTCCCTTTTATCATTTCTTCTCCTTCTCCTTCTATTCTTTCTTCTCCTGCTATTCTTTCCTCTTCTTCTCATTCTACTCTTTCTCCTCCTTTTGTTCTTTCTTCTCATTCTCCTTCTATTCTTTCTTCTCCTTCTCCTTCTATTCTTTCTTCTCCTTCTTCTCCTATTCCTTCTTCTTCTTCTTTTCCTTCTTATCCTTATATTCTTTCCTCTCCTTCCATTCCTTTTTCTCCCTCTATTCTTTCTTCTCCTTCTATCCTTTCTTCTCCCTCTATCCTTTCTTCTCCCTCTATCCTTTCTTCTCCTTCTTTTCTTTCTTCTGCTTCTCCTTCTATTCTTTCTTCTCCTTCTATTCTTTCTTCTTCTTTCATTCCCTTTTCTTCTTCTTCTTCTTCTTCTTCTTCTTCTTCTTCTTCTTCTTCTTCTTCTTCTTCTTCTCCTTCCCCTTCCCCTTCCCCTTCCCCTTCTTCTTCTTCTTCTTCTTCTTCTTCTTCTTCTTCTTCTTCTTCTTCTTCTTCTTCTTCTTCTTCGTCTTCTGCGGCGGCTGCTGCTGCTGCTTGCGCTTCTACCTCTGCGTCTGCTGCTTGTGCTGTTGCTGCTGCTGCTGCCATTGCGTCTGCCTCTGCCCCTCGGATGGCCGGCGCGGCAATCTGTTCTTCCCCCTCTTCCTTCATTGGCTTGGCATCGCGCCGGGGCATCCGTGCCGTTGTCAAACCGCGAACGCCTCGGCGCGAGGTCCGCTTTAAATTTACGTTCTTTTTCGCCGTGTGTGTGGGAGAGGGTGAAGCATGAGGCGGAAGAGGCTATGGGTGCCTCGGTCAAGTTTGTTTTTATCCCCAAGAACTTAGGTGCAGTCGAGGTACCAGATGCCTTTGCGGGCGTGGCGAGAGTGGACCAGCCGCCGGTCCCGGACTTTGGGGTGCCAAAGGACGAGCGCGCGCAACCATGGCTGTCGTTCTGGTGAATGCCGTGGGAAGCAACTGCTGACCGAGCAGATATCGAGCTTTTCATCAAGGCGAAGGTGGTGATCCTTACCGCGGCACCGAGTAGCATCAGCGACTGGGTGGGGGCGCCCTGGGCAACGCACTGTTGGTGGGCGGGGGACTCAGAGAAAGACACTGGGCGACCCCCTCCGGAGTCGATGCAGAGGATCGTGCTTGCAGACTTTCGCGCGGTGCGCGGCCGGGGGCGTGAGGTCATTGAACTGATAGTCCTCCCGAGACGACGCCGAGTCCGGCAAGAGCCACGAATCAAACTTCCATTTTTCGAGGGAGAGATCACCACGTACAAGACAGCGCTGAGGCTCCCGGTGTTGGCAGCTTTAGCAGACAATTGCAAGCATCTGTCGAGCGCAGAGAAAGAGTGGTTCCGAGCGGCATGTGCGGCGCAGTTCACGGGATACCGAGGCGTGGGAGAGTTCTTGCGAGACTATTCCCGCCAAGGTATGGCGGAAGTCGAGGCGAAACGATGGAAAGCGGTGAATGAGAGGGTGGCAGAGGGCAAAGCTTTGGGCCGTTCGACCGGCCGCCCTTTCCGAACGCTGTCTGCCCGCACCAGGCAGTCGTGGCGTACGAGTTTGCGATTCCAAAAGCAAGTGGGACTCTGTGTCAGACGCTATACGCAATATCAATCACGCGTCGTACCCACGCGGCCTGTCCATCAATGACCTTACTCCACGGATGGACGACGGAGTGACATATTTCACTTTCGCTCAGCACGTGGCCAATATCGCTAGACTAGGCCGGGGTTGTTTTGGTTTCGGCGGAGACATCAAGGACGCATACCGGCAAATCGGCGTGAGAGCGGAGGACCTCTACCAGCAAGTCTCAGCGGCATGAGACAATGACGGCAAGCGCTATTTCTTTCTTGAACTCTATGGCAAGTTCGGTCAAGTATCGGCGGGTGACAACTTTGCCAGGTTCATGGCCTTGCTGCGGATCATAGCAGAGCATCTGCCCGGTCAGGCCGCGGTACTCTTTGACAATTACGTGGACAACCTCGTCTCCCAAGCCAAGGACGGACGAGTGGCCAGCAAGCGCTTGCAGAGGCTGAAGGACTTTTCAGCAGCATAGGCATAGAGTTGCACGAGGTCTTTTGCGGACAGCGGTATTCGTTCCTGGGATGGGACATTGACACGGATCGATGGTTGGTGACCATGCCGAGCAAGAGGATGAACATCGTCATCCCACGCCTGGACGCGCTTGCTGAGGCATCATG
The DNA here is from genome assembly GCA_019918135.1 of Paulinella micropora. NCBI lineage: Eukaryota > Cercozoa > Imbricatea > Euglyphida > Paulinellidae > Paulinella > Paulinella micropora. The sequence goes on from WBZZ01000847.1 coordinate 168,851, forward strand.
AACGTCGGTGGACGGCTACGCTTCTTTCAAAGGCCTGCTAACGTGGTTGGCGGCGGTCATTGCGTGGCTCAGGCCGTTGGTCGGACACATGATGAGTGCCATGCAGCGATTTTGCGTCGCGGATCCAATGGCGGTCGAGTTAGCGGCAGAGTCCAAAACGGGGCAGCATGGGCTGCGGGGTTGTTGCGGCGAACTGAAGGAGCTTTCTCGATTGCTGACATGCAGCGTACGGGGGCTTTCAACCAGGACACGTTGGTATGGCAGAACGATGAGAAGTGCACGACCATCTGGGCCGATGCGAACCGGTGCAAGGGTTCGCAGTTTGGCCGCGCGTGGCTAGTCGTCTCAGATGGAGTCGGACAAGGATCCTTTTGTCAGAAGAGTGGAGATGGGAGGATGAGGAGCTCTTTGTAGCTGAGTCGGGCGAAGATGCTGCATCGCGTAGAGAGCTTTTCAATTATTTTCATGCAGTTTGGGAGGTGAATATGTTGACGGGGTGTGTGCGCTTTTGTGTGGTTGGAGACTGCGCGCCTGCCTGCTCATGCATTGCTAAAGCGCATTCACCTACGCCCGGCATGCAAGCTATTCTTGATATTTACTTGTGGCTGTTTGCGGAGCGGAATATTAGCGTGCTTGCCTTTAGAGCTGAGAGAGAGCGCTTGCATATTGTCGATGTCCTGGCTCGTGGTCAGGTGGAGAAGGCGGCGCGCCTTCAAGCGAGCGGGGGATCTTTCGTTCTTGGTTTGAGGGCCACCCGGCGTCCAAGACCGCTGACTGGCTAATCAAGGAGGCAGTGGGCTACCTGGCTGGCGGACTGGCATACAGCACGAGCCGCAGGGATGCATCGGGTCAACCGGCTCAAGGGCTTTGCAAGCACGTTCGAGACTGATGGCTGGCTGATCCGCTGGTGGCAGCCTGACCCGGCCCTCCTTGTACTTTTCATGACGTACATCATCGGGCAGGTGTCGGTGGGGACACTGAAGGTGTATCTGTACGGCATCCGTAATTTTTGTTTGGCGCATGGGCAAGCAGACCCTCTGAGGAATTACGATGTTGAGCGATGTTGGCGCGGCATCAAGAGGAGCAAGAAAAAGGGCAATGACAACCGTTTGACCCTTACTGTTGATCTCCTCAAGACGGTTGTGACTTTTGTTGTGAGACGTTTGGCTGAGGGGGGCATGAGCCCGCGCGAGAAGCATGATCTGATCGTTCTCTGCATCATCATGGTGTGGGGAGTGATGGGACTTTTCAGAATCGGTGAGTTGGTTGTCTCGGGTCCTAAGCGATATGCCCGAGTTTTGAGACGTATGCACTGCACGTTATTTTCTGAGAGAGATGAAAGCTTTTTGTGTATCAACCTTGATGGTTCCAAGACCGATCCGTTCAGGGGAGGGTTGGATGTATGGCTGGCTGATCTGGACGTGGTGATTCTTTCGCCTGTTTTCTGGTTTCAGCGCTATGAGTCTTCGTTGTTTTCCGCTGGGCTCAATCGGGGGAAGGCTCAAGCCATGTTTCGATGGGCGAACGGTGAGATGGTTACCAGGGAGAAGTTCGTGGCGGGAGCTCGCCAGCTCTTGGCCCAGTCGGGGGTTGACGACGGGTCTCGGTTCAACGGTATTTCTCTGCGAAGAGGTGGAGCAAAGTCGCTGAAGTTGGCAGGTGCGTCGGACTTGGCGATCATGCGTGCTGGACGTTGGTCGTCGGACTGCTTCAAGCGATATATTGAGACGCCGCGGGGTGAGATCATGTTGGAGCAACGCAGTCTAGTTAGCAATTTTGATAGAGACATTTCGGCCCTGGGTGGGCCTGGGTAGTGCCGGGTGGCAAACCTGGCTAGGACATATACGTGCACGGCGAGTGCGAGTTTCAGTGCTTTTCATATTTTGCTAATATTAGTCCTAAACCCATGGCGAGTGCGGCTAGTGATCTTTCCTTTGCACCCGGCATGGGCCGATGCTGCCTCTATCTGTTCATTGTCTTTATTCAATCCGGATGCTATGGCATTGTTGCCTGAAGCAGAAGGTGAACCAGCAAAATTCTGGAAAGCTATAGTGGACAAGTACAGAGGATTAGACGACATAGCTAAGGCAGGTAGATTAGACAAGCTAGACGCTATGCAGGGTCCTAGTTCGATGAGTAAGGTAGAAACATGGCTTACAAAATACATGACACTAGTCAGACAAGTCGAGATAGACGAAGGAAGAGCAGAGTCAGACTACAAGAAATGTAAGAAGCTATTTAGACTCCTACAACACCTAGACCCTCCGTCAACCCTTTACACTACATGGCAGCACATGGATCACAGATGGGACTGGAAACAGCTAACCCTAAGATAGTGCAGGTCACACAAGAGTACAACAACGAAAAACTGTACAGGGAAGTAATAACACCGCAAACAGGAAAGCAGGTAGTGTTTAGTACAGTGTCGACGACGAAGGATTCTGAACTAAAATGCTACTGTTGCAAGCAAGCTGGGCATATGTGTTATGAATGTACGTCAAGGTGTGTACGAACAGATTGCAGAGAGGGAAAACGAGGTGTCAGACACACAGGTAGTGATTGCTCTTTCACTAAAAGCATATCAGCAAGACAGGGAAAGACAACTAAGCCTAAGTCAACAGACAACCCACGTAAACCCACTCACAAAGATAGCTCTTCTGACAAGTCTAGCTCTAAACACAAGCTAAGGAAAGGCAGCACAATGAACAAGAGAAAAGGGCCTAGGAAAGGTAAGTTCATTTGTGTAGGTGAGGAGCAGGAAGAGGAAGAGAACGAATCATCACAAGACGAGAAAGAGTCAGTAGCCCCACTAGAGGATGAGGAAGTATAGTCACCAGATCAGAACAGTCAGATCAGGGTAGTCAGAAAGATGACGACAATGACGAGACTGAGGACTCACTACAACTCATACAGTGGATACACATGAATGTGGAAGTGAAGAAGAGAGAGACTAAGAGTAGGCCTCAGACCAATCCTATCCCTATTCCCATCCCACATACTCATAAGCAAGTTAAACCCCTAGCTAGACCCCCACAGGAGTTTAGAGGGATTGACCCCAGCATCTTTCACGTCCCATACTTCTCTAGCGACTTTTTGCTGAAATATGCATTACTAGAAGCATAGAGTAGACATTTAGGGCGCAATCTCTCGTTATTTTTGACAAAGCTTTTTGGTATTGTCCCCATTGATACTGTCCCCTTAGAGTCAGTTAATCTTAATTATGCTAAGGTTTGGAGATCAAGAAAGATTGAGACACCAGAGGAGTTTTTGATCCCTGATAACAAGAGATGCGAGGGCATAGTCAGAGAGACAGGCAAGCGATGTAAGTGGACCTTAGGCCTTTGTAGAAAAGGAGGACCGGGAGCAAGCGCAGCCTGGAGGCTGATTAGGTTCAAAAACTGTGTGTTTCACCAGCCATAACTCAGACCAGACTCTGACAAAAGCCCTGAAATGACAGAAGAAGCGAAAGCCCTCATGATAGCCGCTCTAGCTGAGATTAGAGACCCCGTACTATACGATCGTGTTTACAAAGGGATACCAAGAGATCAGGATGGATGTCCTTTGCCCCCAACACACCTAGTAGCGATCTCTAGCAATATTCCAGAAGATGAACTCAAGATAGGAACTATGGCCTTATGCGTGAACAGTGATAGGCCTAGATCACCTCGTGTAGTCAGAATGGATAGTGCTCAGCCAGTTAGCCAAGCACCAGCAGAAGCTAGTCAGAGTGAGAGCTTAGACGAGGGAGTAAATGATACAGCAAGAACCGACCGATCAGAGAGAGAAGATGAGGATGAGGATTCCTTTGAACCTACCCCGGGAGATTGGACAAACCCAGACAGCAGTCAGTATGGTCAGTTCCCAAATAGGTGGATGTCCCCTTCATATTATCTCACTAAGTCGGAACTCAAGGAAATAGGATACGAAAGAAGAATAGCTAAGGAAACCCCAGATACCCCAGGTAATAAAAACACGGTAGATTCAGATGACAGCGGGGGAGAAACTGTTATCAGACGAAGGGGAAAGAGTAGCTATAGGTCCTACCTTGATGTTAAAGCATTGCCATCATTACTCCCAGCACAGGCGGCAAGTAGTAGCTCTAGTAGCACAACAGGGCCTCTAGCTGCTAGTCAAGCTAGTAGTAACACTAGTACAGATCAGTCTACCTCTGTTAAACGCCCCATAAGTAGTGCAAAGAGTAGTACAGAGCCAGCCAGTGCTAGAACACAGGACAGCGGTAGTGTTACTACGGCTAACACCAGGACAGCATTGCCGCCGCACAATCAACCGGGTAGAATAGAGAGCTACTTCACTGAACTGTGTGATGCCATTCACCGGGGGAGTTTCGCAATCGACTTCAGATCGGCGGGAGCATACAACCGGGATGAAACAATAAAAGTCTTTTATTCAGGTTTACGCACAGTCATAGAACAGTATGTAGTAAACATGTGTATAAGAAGTGAGGATGTAGACGCTACCCAATTTGCCATAAGTTTTCCTTATATCGCTTATAGTAATTCGCACCCTTACATAAGAGATCTTAGGTCCTGTCCCCAGACCAAGCCCGATTGAAGAGCCGGGAGCTGAAGAAGAAGATGAGGAAAGAAATGAAAGTGGTAGTATCATGCACAATGCCCATGCTATGGTCAATCTGCCTAGAGATAGCATAGTTGACGATAGTTCTTGTAGCACAAACATATCACCCAACAAAGAACTGTTCACTAATCTAGTGAAAGGACAGGCCAAGTTCAGAACAGCTAACAGCATCATAACTACATCCCTGAAAGGTCAGATGTCAGTGCAGTTAGCGGGAGTCGGAGAAGAGATAGACGTAGTTGCTGGGAATGCGGTGTACAACCCAGATCTGCCATACACCCTGATATCTACCGCCACTTGGGATAATTCAGGAAATGCTGTATTGCATCAGAATGGACAGATCATTTTGCTAGACAAACCCATACCAGTTGATAAGGGAGCAATTCTTGCGCAAGGTCGCAGAGCCCAGAACAACATATACGTTTGGGATAAGCCTGGCATAAAGCAACTAGATCCTAACCTCATCTTTGACCCACACACAGGGAAGCAGGTTGGCAGTAGGAAGAAGCTTGCTAAACTGAAGGATCGAAAGAAGAAGCACATAAACCACAGTGCCACACAACAATTCACTCCACCAAATGCTATCACAAGTTATCAATTTTGAGGAAATGTATCAGCATGCGTTTGTGGATGGGGATGTGACCATGGTTGTAACTATGTGCCATACACGTACGAATGTGACACTGAACTTGGAGAAAAAGCAAACGACAACACATACCATTTCTCATACCTCTTACCTGTTGTCAGTCCAGATGCGAGCAAGAACATCCATTTCGTTATACTTCACCGCATGGCATTACATAGAGGCGGTGCGGCGATGGATAGGCTAGCTAAGGCGCAGGGATGGACGATCATAGGAAAGGATTGGCGAGAAGCCGTGAGAAAGTGTGAGTGCTGTAGTCTAGCTAAGATGCGAGAAGTAGATCACAGTTCGAAGAACAGACATGACAGGGATTTGGCCCCAGGAGAATGCTTAGTCATGGATACTCAGTTTTACTTAGTATTGTCTCATGATGGTAGGAAATACAAGTACACTATTAAGTGCGTAGCTAGCTGATACGTAAAGGACTACTACCTAAAACAAAAGAACGAGTTTTTCGACGATTTTCTTGAGGCAGTTGCATTCTTTGAACGTCAGACAGAAAATGCTGTTAGAATGGTCAAGTCAGATCAGGAGTATAGGGGTTACGGAGTTTTTAAGTCCTGGGTTAAGCGTACAGGAGTAGAATTCTACCCGTCCCCTAAGGGCCACAGTAAGAGTAATGCAGTGATAGAAAGATCACATCTAACCATGGAAGGCCCAGCAACAGCTGCCAGACTTGTCGCGGGTTTGCCCATAAGTTTTTGGACAGACATGGAAAAGAACTCTACTTACATCGAAAATAGGATACCCAACGCACACGGAAGGTTCAAGGGTATTTCCCCTGTTGAGGCCATCTTCAAGAAGAAACCGCTAATGTCACACCTAAAACCCATTGGTTGTGCTGCTATCATGAAGGTGCAGAGTAAGAAGGGAGAGCACAAGGGTGTGCCTGTCATATATATTTCCAGGGTACGAATCAACCACGGGATACTATAGAGTGTATGATCCTATAGGCAAACGTATCTACGGAGATCTGAGAGATGTTCGTTTCGATGTGAATCGCATGTGAAAAAGAGTAGCTGCTAAAGTTCTCAAGATAGACCCCCTAGAGGACGAGAAGTTAGAAAGGGTAAATTGGAATAAGGATCCACCAGTCCCAAAGTCTCGTACAGCAGGGGGAGATGTTGAGAACAATCAAGGAAGCGGGATCGTCGACGCTGTAGAAATAGAGTGATCTGAAGTGGGAAATTATCCTAGGAAACAGGGTTTGCCCATTTCGGGTGCTTCTAGGTCTTCTGTAGTTGTGGAAAAAGAAGTTGTGGTAGTGGAAAGTGATAGTGATACGGATGCCGAACAGTTGTCCCCACCAGTCACCCCACAAGTCCATGATCCGGGAGGAAACCCACAACCAGAAAAAGAGAGTGTCAGTACACCGCCAGTCAGTTCGATAACCTTTCCCAAAGCAAAGAATAGGAAGGCAAGACTGTCGAACCGACTGGACCCATTACAGGGAGTTGAAGTAGCAGTTCCTGCCCCAGAATTTGGAGAAAAATGGGCTCAGACTCAATATGGAGAGCAGTGGCGCACACATATCAGAAAGGGACGTGCCATTCGTCCAGGGGGGGCTTTGAAAGCAATCTCAGGAAAGATGGAACCTACGCATTACATAGACTTCGGAGAGGGAAAAGCAGAGACAATGTTAGATAGTGAGATTGAGAAATATAGGATTATTTCAGTCGGTACGACCAGTCTTATCAACCCCCAGAAGTCAGCGTAGAAACCCAGTTGTGCCCAAGTTGGACGAAGGAGAACAAACTCAGTCAGTATTATCTCCAAATAAGCCCAACCCCGCTACTTTTCGTTCATGGACGCAGGTGAGATATCAGGCGATAATCTCATACCTGCGGGACAGAAGAGAGTCAGACCCCAGAAGCAACCAGTTGCTCCTCCAGTTAGCGTAGCACCAGCTACTGTAGCGTCAACACAACCACCACCCATATTGCCTGCCGCAAAATTGCTTGAGGTAGTGCCCGATGTTGCTGCTGCTGCTGCCATTGCGTCTGCCTCTGCCCCTCGGATGGCCGGCGCGGCAATCTGTTCTTCCCCCTCTTCCTTCATTGGCTTGGCATCGCGCCGGGGCATCCGTGCCGTTGTCAAACCGCGAACGCCTCGGCGCGAGGTCCGCTTTAAATTTACGTTCTTTTTCGCCGTGTGTGTGGGAGAGGGTGAAGCATGAGGCGGAAGAGGCTATGGGTGCCTCGGTCAAGTTTGTTTTTATCCCCAAGAACTTAGGTGCAGTCGAGGTACCAGATGCCTTTGCGGGCGTGGCGAGAGTGGACCAGCCGCCGGTCCCGGACTTTGGGGTGCCAAAGGACGAGCGCGCGCAACCATGGCTGTCGTTCTGGTGAATGCCGTTGGAAGCAACTGCTGACCGAGCAGATATCGAGCTTTTCATCAAGGCGAAGGTGGTGATCCTTACCGCGGCACCGAGTAGCATCAGCGACTGGGTGGGGGCGCCCTGGGCAACGCACTGTTGGTGGGCGGGGGACTCAGAGAAAGACACTGGGCGACCCCCTCCGGAGTCGATGCAGAGGATCGTGCTTGCAGACTTTCGCGCGGTGCGCGGCCGGGGGCGTGAGGTCATTGAACTGATAGTCCTCCCGAGACGACGCCGAGTCCGGCAAGAGCCACGAATCAAACTTCCATTTTTCGAGGGAGAGATCACCACGTACAAGACAGCGCTGAGGCTCCCGGTGTTGGCAGCTTTAGCAGACAATTGCAAGCATCTGTCGAGCGCAGAGAAAGAGTGGTTCCGAGCGGCATGTGCGGCGCAGTTCACGGGATACCGAGGCGTGGGAGAGTTCTTGCGAGACTATTCCCGCCAAGGTATGGCGGAAGTCGAGGCGAAACGATGGAAAGCGGTGAATGAGAGGGTGGCAGAGGGCAAAGCTTTGGGCCGTTCGACCGGCCGCCCTTTCCGAACGCTGTCTGCCCGCACCAGGCAGTCGTGGCGTACGAGTTTGCGATTCCAAAAGCAAGTGGGACTCTGTGTCAGACGCTATACGCAATATCAATCACGCGTCGTACCCACGCGGCCTGTCCATCAATGACCTTACTCCACGGATGGACGACGGAGTGACATATTTCACTTTCGCTCAGCACGTGGCCAATATCGCTAGACTAGGCCGGGGTTGTTTTGGTTTCGGCGGAGACATCAAGGACGCATACCGGCAAATCGGCGTGAGAGCGGAGGACCTCTACCAGCAAGTCTCAGCGGCATGAGACAATGACGGCAAGCGCTATTTCTTTCTTGAACTCTATGGCAAGTTCGGTCAAGTATCGGCGGGTGACAACTTTGCCAGGTTCATGGCCTTGCTGCGGATCATAGCAGAGCATCTGCCCGGTCAGGCCGCGGTACTCTTTGACAATTACGTGGACAACCTCGTCTCCCAAGCCAAGGACGGACGAGTGGCCAGCAAGCGCTTGCAGAGGCTGAAGGACTTTTCAGCAGCATAGGCATAGAGTTGCACGAGGTCTTTTGCGGACAGCGGTATTCGTTCCTGGGATGGGACATTGACACGGATCGATGGTTGGTGACCATGCCGAGCAAGAGGATGAACATCGTCATCCCACGCCTGGACGCGCTTGCTGAGGCATCATGAACGTCGGTGGACGGCTACGCTTCTTTCAAAGGCCTGCTAACGTGGTTGGCGGCGGTCATTGCGTGGCTCAGGCCGTTGGTCGGACACATGATGAGTGCCATGCAGCGATTTTGCGTCGCGGATCCAATGGCGGTCGAGTTAGCGGCAGAGTCCAAAACGGGGCAGCATGGGCTGCGGGGTTGTTGCGGCGAACTGAAGGAGCTTTCTCGATTGCTGACATGCAGCGTACGGGGGCTTTCAACCAGGACACGTTGGTATGGCAGAACGATGAGAAGTGCACGACCATCTGGGCCGATGCGAACCGGTGCAAGGGTTCGCAGTTTGGCCGCGCGTGGCTAGTCGTCTCAGATGGAGTCGGACAAGGATCCTTTTGTCAGAAGAGTGGAGATGGGAGGATGAGGAGCTCTTTGTAGCTGAGTCGGGCGAAGATGCTGCATCGCGTAGAGAGCTTTTCAATTATTTTCATGCAGTTTGGGAGGTGAATATGTTGACGGGGTGTGTGCGCTTTTGTGTGGTTGGAGACTGCGCGCCTGCCTGCTCATGCATTGCTAAAGCGCATTCACCTACGCCCGGCATGCAAGCTATTCTTGATATTTACTTGTGGCTGTTTGCGGAGCGGAATATTAGCGTGCTTGCCTTTAGAGCTGAGAGAGAGCGCTTGCATATTGTCGATGTCCTGGCTCGTGGTCAGGTGGAGAAGGCGGCGCGCCTTCAAGCGAGCGGGGGATCTTTCGTTCTTGGTTTGAGGGCCACCCGGCGTCCAAGACCGCTGACTGGCTAATCAAGGAGGCAGTGGGCTACCTGGCTGGCGGACTGGCATACAGCACGAGCCGCAGGGATGCATCGGGTCAACCGGCTCAAGGGCTTTGCAAGCACGTTCGAGACTGATGGCTGGCTGATCCGCTGGTGGCAGCCTGACCCGGCCCTCCTTGTACTTTTCATGACGTACATCATCGGGCAGGTGTCGGTGGGGACACTGAAGGTGTATCTGTACGGCATCCGTAATTTTTGTTTGGCGCATGGGCAAGCAGACCCTCTGAGGAATTACGATGTTGAGCGATGTTGGCGCGGCATCAAGAGGAGCAAGAAAAAGGGCAATGACAACCGTTTGACCCTTACTGTTGATCTCCTCAAGACGGTTGTGACTTTTGTTGTGAGACGTTTGGCTGAGGGGGGCATGAGCCCGCGCGAGAAGCATGATCTGATCGTTCTCTGCATCATCATGGTGTGGGGAGTGATGGGACTTTTCAGAATCGGTGAGTTGGTTGTCTCGGGTCCTAAGCGATATGCCCGAGTTTTGAGACGTATGCACTGCACGTTATTTTCTGAGAGAGATGAAAGCTTTTTGTGTATCAACCTTGATGGTTCCAAGACCGATCCGTTCAGGGGAGGGTTGGATGTATGGCTGGCTGATCTGGACGTGGTGATTCTTTCGCCTGTTTTCTGGTTTCAGCGCTATGAGTCTTCGTTGTTTTCCGCTGGGCTCAATCGGGGGAAGGCTCAAGCCATGTTTCGATGGGCGAACGGTGAGATGGTTACCAGGGAGAAGTTCGTGGCGGGAGCTCGCCAGCTCTTGGCCCAGTCGGGGGTTGACGACGGGTCTCGGTTCAACGGTATTTCTCTGCGAAGAGGTGGAGCAAAGTCGCTGAAGTTGGCAGGTGCGTCGGACTTGGCGATCATGCGTACTGGACGTTGGTCGTCGGACTGCTTCAAGCGATATATTGAGACGCCGCGGGGTGAGATCATGTTGGAGCAACGCAGTCTAGTTAGCAATTTTGATAGAGACATTTCGGCCCTGGGTGGGCCTGGGTAGTGCCGGGTGGCAAACCTGGCTAGGACATATACGTGCACGGCGAGTGCGAGTTTCAGTGCTTTTCATATTTTGCTAATATTAGTCCTAAACCCATGGCGAGTGCGGCTAGTGATCTTTCCTTTGCACCCGGCATGGGCCGATGCTGCCTCTATCTGTTCATTGTCTTTATTCAATCCGGATGCTATGGCATTGTTGCCTGAAGCAGAAGGTGAACCAGCAAAATTCTGGAAAGCTATAGTGGACAAGTACAGAGGATTAGACGACATAGCTAAGGCAGGTAGATTAGACAAGCTAGACGCTATGCAGGGTCCTAGTTCGATGAGTAAGGTAGAAACATGGCTTACAAAGTACATGACACTAGTCAGACAAGTCGAGATAGACGAAGGAAGAGCAGAGTCAGACTACAAGAAATGTAAGAAGCTATTTAGACTCCTACAACACCTAGACCCTCCGTCAACCCTTTACACTACATGGCAGCACATGGATCACAGATGGGACTGGAAACAGCTAACCCTAAGATAGTGCAGGTCACACAAGAGTACAACAACGAAAAACTGTACAGGGAAGTAATAACACCGCAAACAGGAAAGCAGGTAGTGTTTAGTACAGTGTCGACGACGAAGGATTCTGAACTAAAATGCTACTGTTGCAAGCAAGCTGGGCATATGTGTTATGAATGTACGTCAAGGTGTGTACGAACAGATTGCAGAGAGGGAAAACGAGGTGTCAGACACACAGGTAGTGATTGCTCTTTCACTAAAAGCATATCAGCAAGACAGGGAAAGACAACTAAGCCTAAGTCAACAGACAACCCACGTAAACCCACTCACAAAGATAGCTCTTCTGACAAGTCTAGCTCTAAACACAAGCTAAGGAAAGGCAGCACAATGAACAAGAGAAAAGGGCCTAGGAAAGGTAAGTTCATTTGTGTAGGTGAGGAGCAGGAAGAGGAAGAGAACGAATCATCACAAGACGAGAAAGAGTCAGTAGCCCCACTAGAGGATGAGGAAGTATAGTCACCAGATCAGAACAGTCAGATCAGGGTAGTCAGAAAGATGACGACAATGACGAGACTGAGGACTCACTACAACTCATACAGTGGATACACATGAATGTGGAAGTGAAGAAGAGAGAGACTAAGAGTAGGCCTCAGACCAATCCTATCCCTATTCCCATCCCACATACTCATAAGCAAGTTAAACCCCTAGCTAGACCCCCACAGGAGTTTAGAGGGATTGACCCCAGCATCTTTCACGTCCCATACTTCTCTAGCGACTTTTTGCTGAAATATGCATTACTAGAAGCATAGAGTAGACATTTAGGGCGCAATCTCTCGTTAGTTTTGACAAAGCTTTTTGGTATTGTCCCCATTGATACTGTCCCCTTAGAGTCAGTTAATCTTAATTATGCTAAGGTTTGGAGATCAAGAAAGATTGAGACACCAGAGGAGTTTTTGATCCCTGATAACAAGAGATGCGAGGGCATAGTCAGAGAGACAGGCAAGCGATGTAAGTGGACCTTAGGCCTTTGTAGAAAAGGAGGACCGGGAGCAAGCGCAGCCTGGAGGCTGATTAGGTTCAAAAACTGTGTGTTTCACCAGCCATAACTCAGACCAGACTCTGACAAAAGCCCTGAAATGACAGAAGAAGCGAAAGCCCTCATGATAGCCGCTCTAGCTGAGATTAGAGACCCCGTACTATACGATCGTGTTTACAAAGGGATACCAAGAGATCAGGATGGATGTCCTTTGCCCCCAACACACCTAGTAGCGATCTCTAGCAATATTCCAGAAGATGAACTCAAGATAGGAACTATGGCCTTATGCGTGAACAGTGATAGGCCTAGATCACCTCGTGTAGTCAGAATGGATAGTGCTCAGCCAGTTAGCCAAGCACCAGCAGAAGCTAGTCAGAGTGAGAGCTTAGACGAGGGAGTAAATGATACAGCAAGAACCGACCGATCAGAGAGAGAAGATGAGGATGAGGATTCCTTTGAACCTACCCCGGGAGATTGGACAAACCCAGACAGCAGTCAGTATGGTCAGTTCCCAAATAGGTGGATGTCCCCTTCATATTATCTCACTAAGTCGGAACTCAAGGAAATAGGATACGAAAGAAGAATAGCTAAGGAAACCCCAGATACCCCAGGTAATAAAAACACGGTAGATTCAGATGACAGCGGGGGAGAAACTGTTATCAGACGAAGGGGAAAGAGTAGCTATAGGTCCTACCTTGATGTTAAAGCATTGCCATCATTACTCCCAGCACAGGCGGTAAGTAGTAGCTCTAGTAGCACAACAGGGCCTCTAGCTGCTAGTCAAGCTAGTAGTAACACTAGTACAGATCAGTCTACCTCTGTTAAACGCCCCATAAGTAGTGCAAAGAGTAGTACAGAGCCAGCCAGTGCTAGAACACAGGACAGCGGTAGTGTTACTACGGCTAACACCAGGACAGCATTGCCGCCGCACAATCAACCGGGTAGAATAGAGAGCTACTTCACTGAACTGTTTGATGCCATTCACCGGGGGAGTTTCGCAGTCGACTTCAGATCGGCGGGAGCATACAACCGGGATGAAACAATAAAAGTCTTTTATTCAGGTTTACGCACAGTCATAGAACAGTATGTAGTAAACATGTGTATAAGAAGTGAGGATGTAGACGCTACCCAATTTGCCATAAGTTTTCCTTATATCGCTTATAGTAATTCGCACCCTTACATTCAAGAGATCTTAGGTCCTGTCCCCAGACCAAGCCCGATTGAAGAGCCGGGAGCTGAAGAAGAAGATGAGGAAAGAAATGAAAGTGGTAGTATCATGCACAATGCCCATGCTATGGTCAATCTGCCTAGAGATAGCATAGTTGACGATAGTTCTTGTAGCACAAACATATCACCCAACAAAGAACTGTTCACTAATCTAGTGAAAGGACAGGCCAAGTTCAGAACAGCTAACAGCATCATAACTACATCCCTGAAAGGTCAGATGTCAGTGCAGTTAGCGGGAGTCGGAGAAGAGATAGACGTAGTTGCTGGGAATGCGGTGTACAACCCAGATCTGCCATACACCCTGATATCTACCGCCACTTGGGATAATTCAGGAAATGCTGTATTGCATCAGAATGGACAGATCATTTTGCTAGACAAACCCATACCAGTTGATAAGGGAGCAATTCTTGCGCAAGGTCGCAGAGCCCAGAACAACATATACGTTTGGGATAAGCCTGGCATAAAGCAACTAGATCCTAACCTCATCTTTGACCCACACACAGGGAAGCAGGTTGGCAGTAGGAAGAAGCTTGCTAAACTGAAGGATCGAAAGAAGAAGCACATAAACCACAGTGCCACACAACAATTCACTCCACCAAATGCTATCACAAGTTATCAATTTTGAGGAAATGTATCAGCATGCGTTTGTGGATGGGGATGTGACCATGGTTGTAACTATGTGCCATACACGTACGAATGTGACACTGAACTTGTAGAGAAAGCAAACGACAAAACATACGATTTCTCATACCTCTTACCTGTCGTCAGTCCAGATGCGAGCAAGAACATCCATTTCGTTATACTTCACCGCATGGCATTACATAGAGGCGGTGCGGCGATGGATAGGCTAGCTAAGGCGCAGGGATGGACGATCATAGGAAAGGATTGGCGAGAAGCAGTGAGAAAGTGTGAGTGCTGTAGTCTAGCTAAGATGCGAGAAGTAGATCACAGTTCGAAGAACAGACATGACAGGGATTTGGCCCCAGGAGAATGCTTAGTCATGGATACTCAGTTTTACTTAGTATTGTCTCATGATGGTAGGAAATACAAGTACACTATTAAGTGCGTAGCTAGCTGATACGTAAAGGACTACTACCTAAAACAAAAGAACGAGTTTTTCGACGATTTTCTTGAGGCAGTTGCATTCTTTGAACGTCAGACAGAAAATGCTGTTAGAATGGTCAAGTCAGATCAGGAGTATAGGGGTTACGGAGTTTTTAAGTCCTGGGTTAAGCGTACAGGAGTAGAATTCTACCCGTCCCCTAAGGGCCACAGTAAGAGTAATGCAGTGATAGAAAGATCACATCTAACCATGGAAGGCCCAGCAACAGCTGCCAGACTTGTCGCGGGTTTGCCCATAAGTTTTTGGACAGACATGGAAAAGAACTCTACTTACATCGAAAATAGGATACCCAACGCACACGGAAGGTTCAAGGGTATTTCCCCTGTTGAGGCCATCTTCAAGAAGAAACCGCTAATGTCACACCTAAAACCCATTGGTTGTGCTGCTATCATGAAGGTGCAGAGTAAGAAGGGAGAGCACAAGGGTGTGCCTGTCATATATATTTCCAGGGTACGAATCAACCACGGGATACTATAGAGTGTATGATCCTATAGGCAAACGTATCTACGGAGATCTGAGAGATGTTCGTTTCGATGTGAATCGCATGTGAAAAAGAGTAGCTGCTAAAGTTCTCAAGATAGACCCCCTAGAGGACGAGAAGTTAGAAAGGGTAAATTGGAATAAGGATCCACCAGTCCCAAAGTCTCGTACAGCAGGGGGAGATGTTGAGAACAATCAAGGAAGCGGGATCGTCGACGCTGTAGAAATAGAGTGATCTGAAGTGGGAAATTATCCTAGGAAACAGGGTTTGCCCATTTCGGGTGCTTCTAGGTCTTCTGTAGTTGTGGAAAAAGAAGTTGTGGTAGTGGAAAGTGATAGTGATACGGATGCCGAACAGTTGTCCCCACCAGTCACCCCACAAGTCCATGATCCGGGAGGAAACCCACAACCAGAAAAAGAGAGTGTCAGTACACCGCCAGTCAGTTCGATAACCTTTCCCAAAGCAAAGAATAGGAAGGCAAGACTGTCGAACCGACTGGACCCATTACAGGGAGTTGAAGTAGCAGTTCCTGCCCCAGAATTTGGAGAAAAATGGGCTCAGACTCAATATGGAGAGCAGTGGCGCACACATATCAGAAAGGGACGTGCCATTCGTCCAGGGGGAGCTTTGAAAGCAATCTCAGGAAAGATGGAACCTACGCATTACATAGACTTCGGAGAGGGAAAAGCAGAGACAATGTTAGATAGTGAGATTGAGAAATATAGGATTATTTCAGTCGGTACGACCAGTCTTATCAACCCCCCAGAAGTCAGCGTAGAAACCCAGTTGTGCCCAAGTTGGACGAAGGAGAACAAACTCAGTCAGTATTATCTCCAAATAAGCCCAACCCCGCTACTTTTCGTTCATGGACGCAGGTGAGATATCAGGCGATAATCTCATACCTGCGGGACAGAAGAGAGTCAGACCCCAGAAGCAACCAGTTGCTCCTCCAGTTAGCGTAGCACCAGCTACTGTAGCGTCAACACAACCACCACCCATATTGCCTGCCGCAAAATTGCTTGAGGTAGTGCCCGATTTTGCTCATAATGCTTGTTTTTAATCTGCCATTGAACTGCCTCCCGATATCAAACCACAAGATAAGAAGGCAGCAAGAGAGAAAGAGATAAAACAGCAGGAAGAGTTGAGATCGTTCGAATGGGTGAGAGAGACAGAGGCGAGGACAAAATAATACCACGAACATAGGTAGATACGGTAAAGCCAGACCCTAAAGGTGGTACTTATTGCAAGGCCAGAACAGCAATACGAGGAGATTTAATGGAACCTGGCATTCATTTTAAATCTAAACGTACATATTCTCCTACTGCTCATCACCGCACATTTCTCATGTTTGTTGCGCACGCTGCTGTTCATAACAGAGATTTGAGGCTTGTTGACTTTGTCACTGCATTTTTGCACGCTATCATGCCTTACACCATCTACGCACGTCCTCCACCTGGTTTTGAACGTGTTGGGTGGGTGTGGCTCATTCTCAAAGCGTATTACGGTCACCCTGAATCAGGACGGCTTTGGTACGATGTTCTGAATGAGATGGTGGTTAAGTTTGGATTCAAGCCCCTTGCCATTGACAAGGCATCGTATGCAATTGTGAAGAACAACAACCCACTGCACACCACATTGATCACATTTCATGTAGATGATGGATTGCATGTAGCTAACGAGAAAGAGCACCGTGAGTTAGTTAAGCTCTTCCAGAAAAGTGGTTTGAGATGCAAGGACCTGAGACGGTGTTGCCACATCATTCAAAAACATTTCGCTCGATCATTTCGAGAATGGCATCCTTGTACACCAGAGGATTTATATTAAAGTCGTGTTGCTCAAGCTTGGCTATGACGGCGCTATTCCCGCCAAGTCCCCCAGTACCTCTGATGTCGTTCGTCCACTCAAGCCCGGACATCCCATTTTAGAGTATGATCTTCGTACTCTCATTGGTGTCTTACTTTTCGTAGCAGTCAACGCTCAGCCTTTGATCGTTTGTGCTCTGAACATGGCAGCTTTGGATATGGTTCCGAACCCCCCTCGTGCGTATTCGCGTATCGATAAGATCTGCAGGTTTTTGGTTACTCCTCGTGGGATTTTCTTTCGTAGAGCGGACAAAACTATCACTTCGATGTGGAGTTACGCTAACCAGGGGGAGCGTTAGCGCAGGCAATTTTCCGGGTCGCCAGTGATGGAATCGTTTCAGGACATTGACCCTACTCATTTAGCTCAGAACTCAGTCAAGCTCGGTGAAGGGGAAATTCCAAAGGAAATCCGGCAAAAGACCCCTGTGTTCGGTTATTGCGATTCCGATTTCGCTTCTCGTGTTGAGGACAGAAGATCTCGAAGTGGTTTCATTTCTTCTTTCACTTGACCCCGATTTCAGTTTACTCTAAGTTGCAGTCCGTTGTTGCCAATTCGACTGTCGAAGCTGACATTATAGCCGCAAATGAGGCGGTTAGGGAGGCAGAGGCCATTCGGAAGGTGCTGGTCGATATGGGTTATTCGCCAGGAATCATCCCGATTCTTGAGGATAACTCTGGAGCTATTGCGTTGTCAGCCAGAGGTCTTGGTGAGAACCGTACTAAACATATCGCAGTACGTTTTCATTATTTGGTTGACACATGCCGTGCAAGGTCAGTGCAATTGTATAAAATCGCGTCGAAGAAAAATTTAGCGGATTATCTGACTAAGTCTCTTCCCTGTACGCAATTTCCGCCAATCTCCGGGCACGTCGCGGTTGAAATGCAATCGGAATAGCTTCTTTGTTGTATCATGCATACTGCACTATGCGTATATGACATATTGTTTGTTATATTTTCATTGTTTGTGTATTTTGCTCTTGTCTCCTTTAATGTCTAAATACTTGTCAACTAAAACTCACTTTGCTACGTAACACTCCGAAAAGTGAGGGGGAGAGAGTCACCACTATTGTTTTGCTTTTATTGCGACATTAGAAGTTTATACATGAAATTTAGATTATATCGCATGTGTCGATGATGTACTTTGCTATATAGACTTAATCGAAGTTAATGTCATAATAATAGTATAATAATAGTTATAGCCTTACATATAGATAGTAAACTAAGAAGACCAATTGGCCACCATGTAGCTTGTACTATGGTTTTAGTTTTGTTAGCACAGCTAAATAGTAGACATAGTTGTCAACGTGATCGGATCGCTCATATTTCTCGGTATATGCTTGTATCCTATGACAACCGTCATGTAATTAGGTAATTCACGTTAAGTAACAACCTTAATATTATTTCCTTCATATTTTATGTTTTCTGATGTAATGTTGGTAATGCTGCGCGTTAAACATAGAATTAATTCAAAATGTTGTCATAAGTTGTTACTTGGTTACATGTTTATCTATATGCTATGAATATACATATTACAAGCAGGTGCTTCAGGCAGGGAATCGGCATGTTTATAACTGCTTTTGTAGGCTGATCACGGTTCAGCATGTTTGTTTGTTGCCCAGTAGTTGACTTATGGGAATCGCTATTATGATTTCGTTGCGATTACATAGTCTTTACCTGCTATGTATATGATATGTTTATCATGCTTGTTCGGCTGTATAGTAAGTATTTATACCTATTTTCGTTATTCTATTATTGTATGTGCATCATATATATGTGCGTTTGCTTCCATTTCATTTGTAGCCCTCATGACACTCTGCACGTTATCATTTGTGACTTCTCATTGATGAGGTTGTACTGGCGTGTGCAGACGGATTATTACGGGGTTGCGGATTTAACGTAAATTTACGCTCATTTGATGTTTTATGTTTTGTCTCCATTGCAGGGATCCTGACAATGCTCACCTTGTCGCATTTCACCCAATCTTTCATTCTATCTAGTATGAAAAATTGAGTACAAACGCTTAGGTCAATTTATCTTTATAAGTATACATGATGTTTATACTTTATATGCTATAGCAAATATAGCGCATATTTTTCTAACTTCTTTTATTTGGGATCAACTCATATTTGCACATCGACAGTTAGCATATTATGATATATTATTGTCACAAATTAGAGTCTCCCCTTGTAATAAGATAGAAATAATTCAGTTCCTGGGAAGGCAGTTTAACGGCAGTTAGATTAAGGGATAGCACTTGAGGGGTGCGGTCGGAGAGCTCTACTACCGACGTCACACTGCTAACATGGGACTAAGGTGCGTAATCACGCGTACCTACGCTATGAGCCGGGGCATAGCTTCAAATGGGACAACCCTGTTAGCGGAGCCGATGCATCTACTTCTACGAGAGGCGAGGGAGTGGATAGTCGATAGGTGTAATATTATTAGTTTCACACTGATCATTTTTGTCTAATACATATTTCCACAGTGCTGGAAGGATTATCTTTAATTATGTCACAGTTTATACCTAATCTAAAGTAATCAGGGGGAGTGTTAGGTAACAGGTTGGTAACTAATATATACATGTATTTAACCGGGTTATACGGTTAGATCCCGTATCAGAACAAGTAATGCCAATCCACCTTTGTGGACAGAGTGGATATATCTGCCCCCACAAAGTGGGTTCAGTTATTGTTCCGTTCTTAATTACAACCATCCGTTTCAATCGTCCGTTACTGCTGGACATGGTATCATCTAATCATGAGTGAAAGTCATTCTTCGGTATATCGTAAGTCAATCATAGTAGCAGGTCGTTAAGGTGCTCAGTCTGATAAGAGCTATGAGTGTTATTAATATGTGTTAGAGTATTTTTTTGTTTAAGTTTTGTCTGACGTCCCCGTGTGAGACAGGTCAGTGAAAATTCGTTATGTTGCGAGTGTGGCAATGCAGAAAGAAATCAGCCTAGTGCCACTCGGATGTGGACTCCAAATGTAAAGCCCACAGTGATAGCTCAAAAGTCAGTATTAATAATACAACCACAGTCCTCAAAAGATGAGAATGATGTCTGGTTGTATTAGCTCAGTGAAGCCGAAAAAGAAAACCGCAACAGACCAGGAATAAACTTGAATGACATTTGGTCTAATCCGGACAAACGATACTGGAAAAACGGTACAGTCCGGTACTTTTTACCTGCTATCCGTGGGGTGATGCCTACAGTCGAAAAGAATATTAATATATTTCTTATATTGATGCTTATCATTTAATACAACAAATTCAATCCACTCCGCTAGTGTATAACACAATCCTCTGCTCTTATATAATATAAATAAGGATCAAAGATGGTAGGAAAATGTGGAAGACTAGCGGAGCCAAAAACAACCAAGGCAAACACCAGCCAATTCCCGTGGTCCGGCCTAACGATAATATATTCCGGTCTAAAAAGTACAGCGGTTACTAGGAGTATTATTATCGTTACCAGGTTAAGAGGGTTATTATTACTGACGGCCTCTTATTGCGTCTGGGTTGACACAGGGGTATGATAAAGTAGCACAAATTTACCTATCTGCGCCTACATAGCTATTAAAATTAAAAAGCACATCCCAAATTTATAGCAGTATATATTATAAACACTATCCAAGCTAGCACTGAGTGAAGTCAGAAGTGTATCAGTAGCTCATTTTTGCACCAAGTACATAAATATGAACTTTATCTTACACGGCATACGCCCTGCAGCTCAGAGCTGCTCAACACTCCCCACCGTGGTTGCCCATATCCTAAAGCTCAACTCGCTATATTTAGAATTCTTTTTCATACATCTTGACTGGCTGTGTTGACCCTGCTGCGAGATAAGGCTATGAGACGGCTGCATGACGCTGCCACCGTCAGATGGACAGGATGCAGCCGGCAGGCAGGCGGAAAAAAGAAGAAGAAGAAGAAGAAGAAGAAGAAGAAAAAGGAAGAGGAGGAGGAGGAGGAGAAGAAGAAGAAGAAGAAGAAGACGAAGACGAAGAAGAAGAAGAAGAAGAAGAAGGAGGAGGAGGAGGAGGAAGAGGAGAAGGAAGAGGAAGAAGAAGAGGAGGAGGAGGAGGAAGAAGAAGCAGAAGAAGAAGGAAGAAGGAAGAAGAAGGAAGAAGAAGGAAGAAGGAGGAAGAAGGAAGAACGAGGAGGAGGAGGAGGAGGAGGAGGAGGACGACGACGACGACGAAGAAGAAGAAGAAGAAGAAGAAGAAGAAGAAGAAGAAGAAGAAGAAGAAGAAGAAGAAGAGGAAGAAGAAGAAGAAGAAGAAGAAGGAGAGTAGACGGACGGACGGTACACAAACATGACCGCCAGCAAGACAAACACTTCTCACAAGGAGAGGAAGAAGAGATAAAGGAAAGAGAAGCGAGACAACCAAAAAAAGCAATAAAATAAAACTAGGAGTCTTGAGGCTCATCCCCGCCGTTTCCCCTCCGATGGTGGCTGCTGCGCCGCCGCGGGATGAGGTTGGGCTGTCTTCTCGCGCTGTCGCTGCTGCTCCCTCTCCGACTTCTGCTGTTGGAGGCTCTTCTTGCGGTATTCCAAAGAGATTTTGTAGGCGTCTTTGTGCACGCGGAATCCGAACACTCTGGGCACGTACAGCTCCTCGGACTTGGAGGCCTAAACACAGACACAGACACATACATTGCCGACAGCGCCAAGCACCGACCTTGCCTCATGCCTGGGAATAAGAAAACAAGGACAATCGAATAGAAAAACCCGCTTGTGTGTATGGTGTGTTGAGTTCAGGCCCAAAAACAGTGCAAGAGGAGACGGGGTTGGTTCAGGCGAGCAACAGCTACCTTGAGTTCCGGAAAGGTGAGGAAGAAGAGATGGGGGAAGGTTGTGCCAAAGTACGCGCCGTCGATATCTAAAGAAAGCAGCCGCGCGTACATGCAATGCAACCCCCCCCCCCCCCCCCCCCCACACACACACACACCCAAAACAACCACCCATTAAACATAATCCAGCATGCAAACATTGCCCAACGAGCTAGCAGGAGCGGATTGTGAAACACGCGCTTACTTTCGTGGCGCGTAGAGCGGCAGGCGTATACATCCTCGCACCGAGGACAGTATCTACAGGCAACCGTTTGTGAGTGGGTCTGCTACGCTAGAGAAAGGAACAAAGGGAAGGGGGCGCACGTTTTCACGGATTCCGTGTTGGGTGTGTCAGAAATCCCAACCGGCAGCGTGTTCTGACCTGCGAATACCATATCACCATCGTTTTGCGTTTTGCTTTATGTTTCATACGGTACAGTAGGCATACCGCGGCACATGACGCGAGGGCAGCGCCCGAAGTGGCCTTGTCTAAACTTCTCCAACTAGAGAACACAACACACACCCAGCACTGGATACGCGCCGCCGCTGCGTGCTGCCTTCCTGCATTCGAGCTATACACCTGCCTATTCGATTACTATCTATCAAGCAATCTGTATAGCTATCGCTCTTATCCATCGATCCATCCATGCATCCATCCATCCGTCAGTCAGTCAGTCAGTCTGTCTGTCTATCTGTCTGTCTATCCATCCATCCATCCGTGCATCTATACATTTATCTATCTATCTATCTAATCCTACTTAACCATACCCTAACCCTAACCCTAAACTAGCCCTAACCCTATCCTATCCTATCCTATCCAATCCTATCCATCCTATCATCTATCTATTCATCCATCCATCCATCCCATCCCATCCCATCCTAATCCTAATCCTAATCCTATCCTATCCTATCCTATCGTATCCTATCCTATCCTATCCTATCGTATCCTATCCTATCCTATCGTACCCTATCGTACCCTATCGTATCCTATCCTATCTTATCCTATCCTATCCTATCCTATCTTATCTAATCTCATCTAATCTTATCTGATCTCATCTAATCTCATCTAATCTTATCTAATCTTATCTAATCTTATCTAATCTTAATCTAATCTTAATCTAAATCTAAATCTAAATCTTAATCTAAATCTAAATCTAAATCGAATCTGAATCTGAATCTGATCTGATCTGATCTAATCTAATCTAATCTAATCTAATCAAATCAAATCAAATCAAATGAAATCAAATCAAATAAAATCAAATCAAATCAATCAATCAAATCTCTCAAATCTCTGAAATCTCTCTCTCCATCTATCCATCCACCCACCCACCGACCTACCCTACCTTCCCTACCTTCCCTATCCTACCTATACCACCTATCCTACCTATCCTACCTATCTAATATATCTAATGTATCTAATGTATCTAATCTTATCTAATCTATCTATCTATCTATCTATCTATCTATCTATCTATCTATCTATCTATCTATCTATCTATCTATCTATCTGTCTGTCTGTCTATCTGTCTGTCTATCTATCTATCTATCTATCTATCTACCTACCTACCTATCTACCTACCTATCTACCTACCTATCTACCTACCTATCAAATCTATCAAATCTATCAAATCTATCAAATCTATCAAATCTACCAAATCTATCTAATCTATCTATCTATCTATCTATCTATCTATCTGTCTATCTATCTAATCTATCTAATCTATCTATCTATCTATCTATCTATCTATCAATCTATCTATCTATCTATCTATGTATCTATCTATCTACCGACCTATCTATCTATCTATCCACCGACCTATCTATCTATCTATCCACCGACCTATCTATCTACCGACCTATCTATCTCTATATCTACCTATCTATCTATCTATCTATCTATCTCTCTATCTCTCTCTGCAACTATCCATCCATCCATCAATCTATCCTAATCCTAATATTCTAATCCACTCCAATCCAATCCAGTCCACTGTAATCTATATCTATCTATCTATCTATCTATCTATCTATCTATCTATCTATCTATCTATCTATCTATCTATCTATCTATCTATCAATCTATCAATCTATCAATCTATCTATCCCTCCCTCCCTCTCTCTCTCTCCCTACCTAACCCCCAACCTAACCCCAACCTAACCTAACCCTAACCCTAACCCTAAGCCGAACCCCAACCCCAACCCCACCTATCCCACCTACCCTCCCTACCCTACCCTACCCTCCTATCTACCCTATCTATCCTATCTATCCTATCTATCCTGATCCTAATCCTAATCCTAGTCCTAATCTAAATCTAAATCTAAATCTAAATCTAATCTAAATCTAAATCTAAATCTAATCTAAATCTAATCTAAATCTAATCTAATCTAATCTAATCTAATCTAATCTATCTATCTATCTATCTACCTACCTACCTACCTACCTACCTATCTATCTATCTATCTATCTATCTATCTATCTATCATCTGGTCTGCCTGTCTGTCTGTCTATCTATCTGTCTATTTGTTTATGTGTCTGTCTACCTATCTTCCTTCAACCAACCTACCTACCTGGCTATGAAATCAATAAATCAATCAACCAACCGACCAACCAACCGACTAACCAACCACCAACCAATCAACCAACCAACCAACCAACCAACCAATCAAGCAATCAAGCAATCAAGCAAGCAATCAAGCAATCAATCAAGCAATCAATCAATCAATCAATCAATCAATCAATTAATCAATCGATCACAATTTCTGTCTGTCGATCTGCCAACTTACCTACCTACCTACTACATACCTACCCCTATCCACTATCTTCGCTTGCCGTTTAATGCACTGCAGTCGTCATCAGGCAAGAGATGTGGAGAGTTCCATCAAGACTCTCACGGCACGCGCAAGGGCAGGGCATCCAGGGTGGGTGGGGGTGGGGGAATGGAGACCATGGCGTGGAGGCCGCGGCTGGTGAGGATGTAGCGGGCGTGCACCAGCCCGTATAGCTTCTCGGCGTCGTTATCCACCAACTCCTGGTGATCGTCCGACAACACGTCTGCCAGCAGCCAGCAGGGAACGAAGGAAGAAGAAAGAAACAGAAAAAGAGGAAAGCAAACAAGCAAGCAAGAAAGAAAAATGATATGTGACTTTGTACGCGTATAGTCAGGCGGGCGGCCCCGAGGTGTGTGTGTGTGTGTGTGCGAGGGGGGGTGGGGGGGGGGGGTGTAGAAGGGTAGGTAAAGGGGCGAAAACACGGAAGTAACTTAAGAGGCGGGGGTGGCACCTCCAGGTTCGATGTCTAGGATCATGTCGAGGGCGTGGTCATAGTAGGGAATCTGCGAATTGAGCCCTGCACGGGACACATGACAAGCACAACCCACGAAAATGACTAATCACATTGAATTGCGCGTTCGCGATACGCACACTCAGAGAGAGAGAGAGAGAGAGAGAGAGAGAGAGAGAGAGAGAGAGAGAGAGTGAGAGAGAGAGGATTTGTAAGAGGACGCACCTGTGAGATTAAAGCCGTCCTGTGCAAAGCCGTCGTCCACCTGTGCCGCATATATTCCCGTGTCAAACCCACACCACCAGTGCTACTTCGCTCCGGAGCAGATATGTGCATGTCAAAAGGCGGAGACCTCACAGAAGAACTCGTTGCCTTTCAGTGAACAGAACCACGGGATCCAGGCGTACTCTTCGTCCTAGGCACATGCAAGATACACATGCATGCCCACATGCACTCCACGCGATACTGAAGCAACCGCACAATCCACGCTGCCACACATACACAGACAGCCATGCAGAGAGAGAGAGAGAGAAGAGGGGGTGGGGTGGGGGGGGAAGGCGAGGCGGACCGACTGGATCTCACTGGAGGAATTGGAGACCTCGTCGTCCCCCGCAAAGGAGAACATCAGCCCCCTAAAATCAAATACCATTTTCTTTCATGCCACGCGGAAAAACAAAAAAGCAAACTTAAAAAAAAAATGAAAAAAAAAAAAAAAAAAAAAAAAAAAAAAAAAACAACCTGAAGACCCCACCACCTCCACTACACAACTCTCTAACTCTCTCTGTATCTCTATCTCTCTCTCTCCCTCTCTCTCTCGCTCTCTTTCAGTGCGTCGTTGAGACCAGTGTTACGTTTCCATATTATCTCTCTGCCTGTTCTCCTTTCTCCTCCTCCTCCAACCCGCCCAGTTCCGTTCATAGTCCTTTTCTTTCCGATGCCCTCTCTCTCTCTCTCTCCATTTACTCAGGAGAACCCGCCCCCCCCCCCCCCCACGCCCCCTCTCTCTCCTTTCTATAATGGCGTCCAGCTGCGTAATAAGTTGAGACAAATGGAGATTCCATTTTACGGAATCAATAGAAAGGCACACAGGGAGAGAGGGCGGGTGGTGGTGGTGAGGGGAAGGGAACGAGAGGAGGAAGAAATGAATGAGAGAATGC
>WBZZ01000847.1:200000-210837 GCA_019918135.1 Paulinella micropora
AGCAAGCAAGCCAGCCAACTGCGGGCCCCGTGCCAGAGGACAAGCCAGAAGTGGCAACTGGCGAAGCAACGACAGACCAGATTGTAGAGGAGGCTGAAGCTCAAGAAACAAGGGAAGAACGTGATAAAAGGACAATCTTCATTGGCAACGTGCCGGTGAACGTCAAAACGAAGGTACAGGAGCTGTGCCAGGCTGGCTGCCAGCAGCGCTTGCTCTGTAGGACCTGCGTGCCCTATTCTTGGAGTTCGGGCAAGTGGAGTCGGTCCGGCTGCGCTCTATCTCCTACTCGAACCCGGTCCGCGCCGTCTTGCCTCACTCGCGTGCATGTGTTGTATCGTGTCTCCTTGCTAGAAACTTCCTCGCAAAGCGGCCTTCGCCAAGAAAGCTTTTCACGAGGTCGTGCCGCAGCCAGCGCGCTGTGAGGACACGTACATTCGCTGCAGGGCCGCGACAGCTGCAACGCCTACTTAGTCTTCAAGAGCGAGTCGAGCGTCCAACCTGCGCTCAGCAAGAACGGTCTCATCTTGCTGTGGATATCTGCCCTTCCACATGCAAGCAGGTGCACATCCGCGAACGTTGGCGCTGCTGTACAGGAGCTGAGCTTGGAGGGAAAGTCCTGCGAGTCGACTATGCCACTCCACATGCTTCCAACCATTCCGTCTTCGTCGGCAACCTCCCTTTCAGTACGTAACCCGGCAGTCACTGTCATCCTTTCCACCGTCGTTTCTGTGTCCTCTGTCCTGTTTTGTTGCTGACAGCGCAAATGCATGACAAAGACATGCACTAATATCTCTATGATGATGTCAATCGTAAATTAAATACTAAGAGTAATGTTCTATAATGAAGTATTGCGCTGGTGGCATTTTGGCAATTGTGGTCGTTCCTGTCGTCGTTGCCGCTGTTGTCTATGTTGCTCGTGGAGTCTCACCTATGTTGACAATCAGTAGATGTAAAGGAAGACGAGCTACGTGAATTTTTCGAGGACTGTGGCACCATCACTAACGTGCGGTCAGAGGAGCCTCCTCTTCCTTTTTTTGCTTCTTGGCTTTCATCCCTAAGCACAAGCGTTTCTTCAGGTGTGTTCGAGACTCTCGTTTCAATATCGGCAAAGGAATCGCCTTCGTCTCGTTTGATGTAAGTTTTGTTTACATGCTGCCAGTGTGCATGCCGCTCTAGGCTTGGCATTTTGATCTGCCTGCTGAGTCGGTCCCAGCCTGTTGAGGAACTCGGCACAGAAAGAGAGAGAGAGAGAGAGAGAGAGAGAGGCGGGTCCGGGGGGGTGGGTGGGTTGGGGGGGGGGGGGGGCAGTTGCGAGGGAATAGCAGGCGGGCTGTGCAGGATGCAGAGGGTGTGCGCAGGGCGGTGACGCGCAACGAAGCCCAGTTCGGCACGCGGTCTCGCCTCCTCCTCCTCCTCCTCCTCCTCCTCCTCCTCCTCCTCCTCCTCCTCCTCCTCTCTCTCTCTCTCTCTCTCTCTCTCTCTCTCTCTCTCTATCCCTCTCTCTCTCTCTCTCTCTCTCTCTCTATGTATATATATATATATATGTATATATATGTACATATATATATATATCTTTCTTTCTTTCTTTCTTTCTTTCTTTCTTTCTCTCTCTCTCTCTCTCTCTTTCTTTCTCTTTCTCTTTCTCTTTCTTTCTTTCTTTCTTTCTTTCTTTCTCTCTCTCTCTCTCTCTCTCTCTCTCTCTCTCTCTCTCTCTCTCTCTCTCTCTCTCTCTCTCTCTGTATGTCTCTTTCTCTCTCTCTCTATCTATCTATCTATCTATCTCTCTCTCTCTCTATGTCTCTCTCTCTCTCTCTCTCTCTCTCTCGTTAGACTTACATGCAATCCATATATATACGTACGTGCGCACTGACAAACTCATACATACATTACATACATACATATACACATACATACATACATACATACATACATTAACACATACATACATACATACATACATACATACATACATACATACATGCATGCATGCATGCATGCATACATACATACATACATACATACATACATACATACATACATGCATGCATGCATGCATACATGACATACATACATACATACATACATACATACATACATACATACATACATACATACATACCCACATACGTGCATACATACATACGTACCCACATACGTGCATACATACATACATACATGCATACATACATACATACATACATACAGACAGACAGACAGACAGACATACATACATACATACATACATACATACATACACACACACATACATACATACATACATACATACATACATACATACATGCATACATTCATACATACATTCATACATACACGCAAATATATACATACATACATACATACATACATACATACATATGTCATACATACATACATACATACATACATCGTACGTGCGATGTACACACACACACACACACACACACACACACACACGCAAACATATAAATACATACATACCATACATACATACATACATACATACATACATACATAAATATATGCATGCATCGTACGTGCGACGTACACACACACACACACACATGCATGCATACCTACATATATTTCATGGTTGCTGTGACTATCTGTTTCTTGGGGTACTGTGCTGGTGGTCTGTTGCTGTGCAGTTCACTGCGCGTCTTCAAAGCCAAGAAGCCAGACAACCAGAGCTTCAAGCATGCCGTGCGGTCCCCTTGATGCTTGATGCACCTGCCTCCGTGCCTGCCTTTGTGTATGTATGAGTGCATCTGCATGCAGCACATGTAAATTTTCCCAATATGGCTTTTGGAATGATGAAAAATAAAAAAGGTGTGCGATAAGATGCTCAAATATATGAAATATGTGTATGTATGAATGTACGTATGTCTGTCTGTCTGTCTGTCTGTCTGTCTGTCTGTCTGTCTGTATGTATGTAGTATGTATGTATGTCTGCATGTATGTATGTCTGTATATATATATATATTTTTTTATGTATGTATGTATGTATGTATGTATGTATGTATGTATATATATATATGTATATATATATATATGTGTGTGTGTATGTATTGTATGTATGTATGTATGTATGATGTATGATTAAAAAAAATGTGTGCGATAGGATGCTCAAGGATATGAAATATGTGTAGATGTGTGAATGTACGTATGTACGTATGTACGTATGTATGTATGTATGTATGTATGTATGTATGTATGTATGCATGTATGCATGCATGTCTAAATATCACATGAGTGCAAGAATTTTAGTGCATGTAGAAGATGATGTAAAGATACGCATGAACATACAGCATACACAAACATAAGTACATACAAACTTGAATATGTGCGTTTTCTTGTCGACACTGAAAACATGTTATCACAAGTATAATGAGCGTATGCTTACAGAAAGATATGTGAGTTGTATGTGATGCAGCGCGCAACGGCGCATCAGTGGCAAGGTCAAGAAGGAGCATGTTGGCGAGGTCTAGCAGCCAACCTATGTTATTGTGCCCTCCTATCATCCTCTTTGCTTCATTTGCATCTGCTACTTGGCTCAGTTCCTTGTTCTGTCTTCCCTATTCCAGTCTGTCTTCCCTATTCCAGTCTTCTTCTTATCCCTGTTCCCGTCTTGTCATCTCCGATTCTTTCGGTTGTTTGGTTTTTATATTGCTTAAAGCTCCTCGCTGACTATGCCATCTTTCGATTTCCCTTGTGGCATGGCATGTACTATCCAATGTGCTTGCATGATACAGAGTGCAAGCCACGTTATTGGCGAAAGAAAAGAGCAAGGAGAAGTGTCGGACTTGTTGAGTTTTCAAAGCACACAAGGCAAAAGAAAACGACAAGCAGAAGGTTCAAATTTGTTTAGTTTTCAAGGAACGAAAGCTAAGAAGACAAAACTTTTTCGTCCACAGCGCTTGACTAAGAATCCATTTAAGAAGAAATCAAGCAAAAGAAAGGATAGTAATAACAAGGCTCAAAAGTCCAAAGGTAAACCTGCTAGTGAATGAATTAAATATAAATAGAGTGATTTCGGAGTCTCACTGCGTTTCGCACAAGCGGTTAAAACAGCTGCACTGCCTAGGCTCAGAGGGTCTGGGGTTCAACGATCTTGAACGGTTTCGTAACATGAATTTTTTTTTTTGTAAATAAATATGAATAGTAACCTAAATTTCGCCAGCCTGGCCGCTGCACAGCCGGCGTCGGCTCAGAATAGTTACATGTACTATGGCAAGTCATCGTTGCGAGGGAATTGTGGCGTGTTCGGCGGCCACGGCGAGGTGAACAACGTGATTCCGGGCTCGCTTCCAACACTTAGGAGGCTTGGCTCGCCACGTACATTAAACACTGAGGATCATTTTGAAGTCAAGAGTTAGCCCGAGTCCGATTATTAACATGTTGAGGCCTCATGAGTCGACACTTGAAATCGGGGGCCTATTGTCGCGTACCACGTCACGGTACACTGTATCGTAGAATGACTTTAATGATTATATATGTAGGCGCAGCCTCGGATAGGTCAGTAAAGATGGCGGTGCCGGCAGAGCCGAGGTGTAATAGATGTATTATAGTTGTAGTAGAGGTGTTTTCTTTACGGTTTTGGCCCGCAGGGCACATATGATGCGGTCACTGTGTACCTGAAGTAGGGGGGGGGGGGGCAACGCCAACCACGCGCTGCCGACCCCGCCTCGCCGCGCTCAGTGTCGCGCGGCGAGGCGGGGTCGGCAGCGCGGGGTTGGCGTAGGAGGCCCTTGACTTGCAGTGAGTTGAAGCAACTGTTATGACATTTAATTTTACACAAACACTATAGTTTCATTATATATATAATATTAATAATAACCAAAAAATACCTGTCGATACTTTGATATTTAAAACCGGAAACAGGACGCTCCTGTACATTTTATTCAAGTGCAATTTAGTTTTACACAGACATTACAACTTTAATACTAAAGAAAATATTTGCAGCAAGTATTAATTAATAGAGATAAATTAAATCAAAAGTGTAAACAAACTAAATGCAAATGATGTTAATAATTAATATTTTCTGTTAAGACGTGTATTAATTATAATTATAATTGAAGTTAGGTCGCTATTAGTGTTCAAGGTATATAACAAATTATTAATATTTCTATATACTAAGTTGGCTACTCTGCTTCCGTTGTCGCTTGCCAGCAAGATCCTCATGCGCTGGCGGTGGATCTCCTGTATATACCTTCACTTTCTCTACTCCTTTTCTTCTCCTTCTTCTCCCCTTCCTTCCCAGAAAAAGAGAGAGAGAGAGTGTGTGTGTGTGTGAGAGAGAGAGAGAGAGAGAGAGAGAGAGAAAGAATGTGAGTGAGTGAGTGAGTGAGAGTGAGAGTGAGAGTGAGAGTGAGAGTGAGAGTGAGAGAGAGAGAGAGAGTGAGTGAGTGAGAGAGTGAGTGAGTGAGTGAGTGAGAGAGAGAGAGAGAGAGAGTGTAATGCCCCCAACGATAGCTCGTAAAAAGTCGGTAATACAACCAAACACAGTCCTCAAGAATGAGAATGATGTCTCGTTGTATTAGCTCAGTGAAGCCAAAAAGGAAAACGGCAACAGACCAGGAATAAAATTGCATCAGGTCCAATCCGGACAAATAATACTGAAAAACAAGCTGGTGCACCTGTCACCAGGAAAAGGTACTTTTTACCGGCTATCCGGGGGGTGATGCCTACAGTACCCCCTCCCGATTTTATGACGGAAATAGCATTTTCGTCATACACCTTCTGATTTCTTTCTGCAAATAGTATGCGCTATGGAGTCATGCCACACAGCGCATCGACCCACGGATAGACGCTAAAAGACGATAAATATATCCTCATACGGCACGTCAAAGCGGATTCTCTAGCCTTTCTTGTAAATTTTGAACTCCTTCCCCTCAATTTCTTTTTTTTTCGGCAGTATGTCAAGAACAAACGTACTATTAATAAAAAATACAAGCAACGTGGTGCTGTAGTACGATTTCCCCTTTGATCTCCTTCTTCTTCTTATCATTATCATTATTATTATTATTATTCACAGGGAGATCGTAAGTACATTGTCTTTTTTAATGACATACCCTTGTATAAGGCGGATATCCTATGATATAGTATTAGGAGGGCCAGTCCTAATAGCTATATCCGAAGTCGAGGTGTATGTACCCGACCCTGCGATATACCGACACAAGTAGAGATTGACCGTGCTCAGGTACGACAGTATATAATCTATCGTAAAAAATAATTTAATGAAAGTTTCAGAGAACATTTCATTTTCGAGAACATCATCCCAGGACTTGGAAAGGGTCATACCCGGGAACACCATCGCTCAATACACTAGCGATCCCCGTATACGGTGTAGTATCATCGTCGATCGACCTTTCGCACTCGTATGTTGCGATCGAATGCCAAGTTATATCACTGAGTCTTTTTAATATTCATATTGATAACTGATGATGCATGATCAAATCATGATACGCCGTGGGCAATCAATCAGTTTATTTGAGACGCATAAAGAAAAATAGTTTCTTTGTCACTGCCTTCGTCGTCTGGCGCGGATTTCTTTGCCTGGTGGAGGACCACCAACAAAAGTCAGATCGAACTTTGACTGTTCGAGAATGTCCCAGATCTTATTAGGGATTCCGCCCAACGATAATTCAAAAGGGACATCAAGCACTCCTCTTGGCAGTGTCTGAATGGTCCACGCAGTGTAATCCTTGTCTCTGGGAGTAATTGTATCATCCCATGTCTCGAGACTTTTTGCGTCTTTATATACTGGCACATAATGTCTTGCCTTTGGATCCTCAACCGGGTCCATACTTCTCCAGAACTGGAGTATCGGTTGTACTATCTTTGCGGCTGATGATATTTTGAGTGTCCGTGTGACACGCATCTGTCGTGGGACCGCCACGACCCGCATCAAGTAAAAGTCTGAGAGAGTGTCATCAGCGACATGTTGTTCCGCTGGTCTCATCAGATAGAAAACATTTTTCACCCATGCGATGGTTGCTATCGCATCGCCTTCCTTCCATCGCTCATGGACAATCTCAACGTTGCCCGCGTTTGGGTCAGTGTCCGTCCCCTCCTCCTCCTGGTGGACGTCCTTTGATCTCATCGACCTCATCGCCTTCCTCGGTTGGTCGTTGATAAGATCATTCCGCGCTCTCCTTAGCTGCGCCTCTGTGATCTTCTCCTTCTTTCCGCTATGCTCTCGCGGAGACTTGGACTGAGTCCCCACCGCGCTTATGCGGTCAGTCTTCTCCTTGCTGTCCACCTCACTCTCCTCCTTCTCAGCTATCGGTGCCCGATAAGCATCGTCTTGGTCTATGCCAGCCTCCTTGTGGATGGGCGGCACCTCTTTGAAATCATCCTTCATCCGTTTTAACGCCTCCTCAACGGATTCATCTTCCAGTAAGAAGGGATCATACTTAATCAGCCTTCTTACATTCACAATTTGCACCTTCCCTCTACCCCTGATCTTGTAATTCAGAGGTCCCGTCTGTTCCATAATCTGATAAGGTCCTTTCCAGTGAGTGAACAGCTTAGAGCTGACTCCCTTCGGGACTTGAGGATGGTACAATAGTACAATATCCCCGACCTGGAACTTGATCTGATCCAAGTGCGCTTGTCGCACCCCTTCAGCATCAGTCTTTCGGCGCTCCGCCTCTCTATGCGCCCTGACTATTTGTTCCGCCTCCATCTTCACTCTAAGTCTCATCCCAAACAACTCATCCGCATCCGCCCAAGTGTCTTTTGGGTGAAGGAGCGAAGTCGGGATATCAGGCTCACGCCCATATACTAACTGATATGGCGAGATTGAGCTCTTCGAGCCTCCTAACGCCGTAGAGGGTAGACAGTTCATTGCAAACGCAAATGATGGTGCTGCCTCGACCCATGCTCTTTGATTCTTCTTCTTCGTGCAATACATCTTTAGCGAGGCTTTGAGGGGTCTGTGTACCCGCTCGATTTTCCCATTTGCTCGCGAGTTATAGGCAGTAACATATTGCCATTTCATCCCGTAATACTTAG
Organism: Paulinella micropora; assembly: GCA_019918135.1. Classification (NCBI taxonomy): domain Eukaryota; phylum Cercozoa; class Imbricatea; order Euglyphida; family Paulinellidae; genus Paulinella; species Paulinella micropora. The sequence continues at coordinate 208,014 of WBZZ01000847.1, forward strand.
ATAGTTTGTCGATGACCTCGTTATTAAAGTCCGAGCCTCGATCAGAACATATCTTTCTTGGTACTCCGATCTGTGAGATGATCCTATCGATCAGCGCCTCGGCCGTCGTCTTGCCGGTAACGTCTTTGACAGGGATGATCCACACATAGTTGGTGGCTCTGTCAATAGCCGTAAGGAGGTATTTGTAACCATCCTTCGATTCTGGGAAAGGTCCCACATGATCAATGTGTATAAACTCAAACATCCCCGCATGAAGAGGAAATTCGCCAATCAGGCCGAAATTTGCCTTCAGTGGTGTTTTGTTTATCTTGCACGGGATGCATGCATCCACCGCCTGATCTATCTCCTCCTTCATCTTCTTCCACCAGAATCGCCTCGCTACGAACATGTGAGTTCGTTGTCGACCCGGATGCGCCAAAAGTGGGCAATTGTGGGCTGCGACAAATATAAATCGTCTCAGACTCTCCGGTACCCAAAGGGTCCATTTGTCCGGCTGTGACGCATAGCGACCGTGAAGGCCCTTGTACCACAGTAGACCATCTCTCCATCCCATCTCCTTCATCTGATCTTTGATCGCTTTCGTCATCCGTAGCTCATCCGGGTTCTGATATAACTGTATCAGGTCCTTAAACTCCGGATCTTGAGCCTGTTGTTGCCTCCATGCGGTAGGCGAGGCTATATGGATAGTACCATCTTCTAGCCGTACCCCGATTCTTTCCGGGTCATCGTCTAGGTCACTTCTCCGCTCTTGAGGAGGCTCCGCATAAACTTCCTGCGTCTCCTCTTCCTCTCTTATGTTCGCCTTCGCATTCTCATATACCTCATAGGACCACTCAGCGTCCTCCTGGGTATGTAGCTCACAACATATCCCGTGATCCGGGCCTTGTGGACTGTACCGTAGACCTGTGCGGTCATATCGGACTCCACTCGCCATCTCCATCGCCTCAATGTGGCTGACCTCATACACCTTGTCAGTGGACAAGTCTTCCATCTCCACCGTGGACACCAACGCCAATACTTCTGAGTTAAACTCTAGCCTAGAGAGGCTATCAGCGACCACATTTCGCTTTCCCGGTAGATGGACCATTGTAAAATCGAAACAAGACAAGAACGCTTGCCACCGCGCCAGCCGTCCCGTCTGTTCATGATTCATCAGCCATAACAGGTTATGATGATCAGTTCTGACAGTAAATTGAGGTCCTCCCCACAAATACTCTCTGCCTCTTGAGGGCCCATACTACCGCCAACGCCTCTCTTTGCCTTGTGCAATAGTTTCTCTCCGCCGCACACAACTTCCTACTAATAAACATGATTGGGCGTAATTTCTTCTCCTCATCCTCTTGTTGTAATACAGCCCCAATCGCAAACTTAGATGCGTCTGTATCGACTACGAATTGTTTCGTAAAGTCGGGCATCGTTAACACCAGTCCTCCGTCTTTCGGGTCTTTGTAAATGAGATCTTTGAGCGCATGAAACGCTTGCAAAGCCTCTTCGCCCCACTTCTCAAAGTCTCCAAAATCTATCATTTTCTCCAACTTAGCCCGTGTTGCACCCCAATCGGGTATAAACTGGCTATAGTATTGCGCCATCGCAAGGAATGAGTGCAATTCAGTGCGGTTCTTCGGTATCGGTCGATTCATAATCTCCTCCCTCTTCTCTTTGGATATCGAGACTCGATTATGGGAGATCTCGTACCCTAAGTATGTCACACTCGTCTTGGCAAGTTGACACTTCTTTAGATTGCACTTCAGGCCAAAAGCTCCGATGCGCCTGAATATATCGGACAAATGATCGATATGCTCCTCCCTTGTGTTAGAGTATACGATAATGTCATCGATATAGCAAAATGCATATTCTCCCGCCTTCTGTCCCCGCCTTCTCATAAAGCCACCGTCAGACAAATCATCGTACTGACTGCTCAACATCTTCTGCATCGCCTTCTGGAAAAGTCCTGGGGCTTGCTTGAGGCCCATCGGAAGCACTTTCCATTGGTATATTTCCATACCCACCACAAACTCCGTCAGCCATCTGGACCTTTCCTCCAGTGGTATCTGCCAGAAGCCATTCTTAAGGTCAATGACCGAATAGAATTTTGCAGTCCGCAGTACTCTCCTTCCTTCTTCTAATGTCGGGAGAGGATTTCTCTCTTCCTCCAGCACCTTGTTAACACGAGCATAGTTAACTGTCAGGCGCCATTCTCCTCCTGGCTTCGGCACTATTCTCTGTTGTGAGACTATTGAGGATGTCGATCTCTCAATAAAGTCCTCATTGAGCAGCTGTCTTGCTAGCTCCTCCGCTATCTTCGCCTCATGTATACTCAAATTCGCCCTTCGTGGTGCCGGTGACGGCTCCGCACCCGGTATTTTGTAAATAACCGCAGTGAAATCTTCAGGCTTGACACCACCTGCATGTGGAGGGTCAAAAATTTCCTTGTTCGCCTCTAATTTGGCTTTTAAAAGCTCGTTCTCCTTCTCCGTGCCTACTCCTTCTTCCAATATTTTCCGCGCCGCCTCTTGAAAATCTTCATCAGACATCTGCTTATGTTGCTTGAGGGGTTCTCTGTCCTCCTCCAAGCCTAAGTCCTCTTCCGAGACATCATCTAGGCCCGTCTTTTCATACGTGACCGTGTCCGGCTCATCATCTTTACCGAGCTCCACCAGCATGTCAATGAATCTCGCGTATTGCAAAGGAGCTTTACGGGTGTAAAAACCATCAAAGCATGTGAATGCTTGCGGTATCAATTTCAACTTGTCGAGGTCTCTGAGCTTCCGCTTGTATGCACTGCTCTGCTCACGAGTTCCCATACGATAAGCCACCACTAGCT
>WBZZ01000848.1:0-7500 GCA_019918135.1 Paulinella micropora
GGAGCACTCACCCCAGAAGTACTGGAGGGTGTAGGCGTCCAACAGGGGTCCCCTCTCTCTCCCACACTCTTCAACGTCTTCATGGATGAGCTGTGTGATCGGCTGGCGAGTGCCCTCAAGATCACGGATGTGAAGCGGCTGAACGACATCAAGGCACCTCTATACGCGGACGATGTGGCCCTCATCGCTCACAGTCGCACCGAGCTCCAGAAGATGGTCAATGTTGTGGCCAAGTTCGCGGAAGATTACCGGCTGGAAGTCAACTTGAAGCCCGGCAAGACGGAAATCATGCCCATTTACACGTCGAGCAAGGCGAAACGACCAAGTATCAGGGAGCGAGGTGAGCCCGTGGTGTGGTTTCGCGGCCAGAAGCGTTGTGTCACCAGTCAGTACAAGTACCTGGGAGTGGTTATCACCGACGACCTGAAGTGGAAGGAGCAGGCCCTGCGGGCTATTCGTGTCACTGAAGTCGCCACCGCAGGTTGGTACTCTTTGTGGTGTGCAGGTGAGATACAAGCTAGGTATCGTCTCATGTGCTGGAATCAACTTGTGGGAGCCAAGCTGAAGTACGCCTTCGATGTCTGGCGTGCCCCCGTATCGCAGCTCACCAAGCTGGAGGCAGCAATGCTGCGCCCCATGAGGATGATTCTCGGCATCAGCCCTAAGACAAGCTAGTGGATTACACTCTTTCTGGCGCGCTCTTTGAGTGCGGAGCGTTTGCGGCGGGCGGCGCAACTGAAGTTCTATGGACGGCTGAGTGTTCTACCGGAGGAGCGATTTCCTGTCATCGCATCTCAAGTCAAATCCGACTGGACTGCGGAGGCCGAAGGCGCTATCAGCGACTCAATGGATCGACAACAAGGGCTTCAGGAGCTCCTAAATAGCTCAGAGAAGGACCTCGAGGGTTGGAGTTCGACTGTGGACAAGTGGGCCCTTCAGCAGGACGTCAAGATGGTGCAGCAACTGATGTGGGACAAGCGAGAGGCAGGCAGCGATCTTACTGATGGCCTGCGAGTCATCCTAAGACAAGTCTTTGGAACTAAGGAGTTCCCAAGATGGGTAGCCCTTGATGATGCGCATTACAATCTGCTTCGGAGAAGGTTGCTCAGCTGCAACAACCGCCTTCGGTTGTACCGCAGCAAGTTGGTCAGTGGCATGTCCCCTCGCTGCTTCTGTTGTCATGATGATGTCAATGAGTCCCGCGCACTTCTTATGGGATTGCCCCATGCATGAGGCGAGACGTAAGCAGCTGTTGCTGAGTATGCAGAGGCTCGGTGGCATGGCTGTGGGGGGTGCTGAGGGGGATGGAGGGAGTGAGGAGGGTGGTGAGGTCGTAGACGGTGAGGTTGTGGTGGAGGATGTGTTGCTTGGGCGGGAGCGGGAGGGCTCTGTGCGGCAGGGTTGGGATGATATGTCGCCTGCGGATCAATCACGATTGTTTTGTAAGCTTTTTCAGGGGAAGTCGCGCTTCCGCAGTAACTTTAGGCTTGCTGCGTTGTTAGGGGTTACAGCGTTGCGCCCCCTCCAAAGTTGGATGTGTTGTTTGGATCATATGTGTCTGAGTGTTGGTCTGCTAGGGAGGGTAAAAGGGAGGAGCTTGGGGTGGAGGATGGGGGCGAGGAGGTGATTGACCTCACTGAGGTTCCATCAGCTTCTGTCCCACCCTCTCCCCCAAGTGACGTTGATGTTGCGCGGCGCGGCCGTCCGCGCAGTGTGGACGTCCTGGCTAGAGAGAGGGGTTCGGGAGCGCAGCGTAGTGTCTCCGAGTTCTTCTCTTCAGCTAACACCCTCGCATCTAGCTCTTCATGCACTTCACAGCCCCCATCTGCCCCTGCTGTTGCTGTTGCTGCTATGTCTGTTTGGTGTTCTGACAATGCGTTGGGATCGGCTGACCCGGTGACCCAATGGAGGCACATGTCCAGGATCTGGATCTGATGCTATAGTCTGAGGAAGCCTATTATTATCATTATTATTATTATTATTATTATTATTATTATTGTTGTTGTTGTGTTGTTGTTGTTGTTGTTATTATTATTATTATTATTATTATTATTATTATTATTGTTGTTATTATTATTATTATATTATTATTATTTTTATTATTATTATTATTATTATTGTTATTATTATTGTTATTATTATTATTATTATTATTATTATTATTATTATTATTATTATTAATGGACACCGCGATAGCCCAGTGGTCAAGTTCTACCATCTGAGCCCTGTCGCCAGTTCGATTCCCGTCGGTGCCACCAGTATTTTCATTGAACATACCGGTCTATTTCTGGACCAGTATTTTCATTGAACATACCGGCCCGTCTGGAAGTGTTGGAACTGCCCTTGCGGGGGTGTCATTAGAGCTTATCGTCAATTCTTCGTACTCCCCTCACGGGTGAGACGATGGAGGCGCATGTGCAGAAATGCATCAGCCATTGACAGAGAAGCACTATTGCTATTATTATTGCTATTATTATTATTATTATTATTATTATTATTATTATTATGATTATTATGATGATTATTATCATTATTATTATCATTATTATTACTATTATTACTATTATTATTATTATTATTATTATTATTATTATCATTATTATTATTATTATTGTTATTGTTATTATTGTTATTGTTATTATTATTATTATTATTATTATTATTATTGTTATTATTATTGTTATTAATTAATCTATCTATCTATCTATCTATCTATCTATATCTATCTATCTATCTATCTATCTATCTATCTATCTTCTATCTATCTATCTATGCCTCTTAGGTGTGGGTTTGGGATGGATACAAGCAGACCAGATAAAGGTGTACATAACATAAATACATGCATGCATACATACATACATACATACATACACACACACACACAAACATGCATACATACATACATACATACATACATACATACATACATACATACATACATGCATACATACATACATACATACATACATACATACATCTGCGCGACCCTCCCTCTATCTCTATCTATCTATCTATCTATCTATCTATCTATCTATCTATCTATCTCAGTCCCTTCCGTGCAAACATCACGGCTTAGCTGGGCATCGGGTTAATACTTTATTCACAGACTTCCTTGGTTGACGAAATCAGAAGCTCCTTTTTTCTGACATTAGTCGATATCTCATCAGTTGATCTCATCACTTACTCCACGGAGTGAACCAAGGCCACTTGAGGTGTCACTGACACTCCCTTGGGCTTGGTTTTTTGAAATGGGTGCCATCTGTCGACAGACAGAGAATTAGGGGATGGTGTGGGTGTGCTGGGCCCGTGGTGGGGTGCCTTATGTGTGCCTAGCCATACGCCTATAAGTCACATGCCGAAATAGCGACGGGAAGCACAATCCTGTTCCCTCAGGGTGCCTTTTCTCGCTTGTTGAGCCCGGAATAAAACCCACAGTGCTATGTCGGTTTATACTAGACTGTCGAACAGTCTCGAAACTCCATCTGCTTCCTGGGTCCTCTGTAATGGAGGTGGGAGCTCGTTCTGCAAGGGGCGCTTATGGAACGAGCCCTGGCCCCGCCTGGTACTAGGGAGATTTGGTATCGCCTGTATCAGTCCCTTCCGTGCAAACATCACGGCTTAGCTGGGCATCGGGTTAATACTTTATTCACAGACTTCCTTGGTTGACGAAATCAGAAGCTCCTTTTTTCTGACATTAGTCGATATCTCATCTATCTGTCTGTCTATCTATCTATCTATCTATCTATCTATCTGTTTGTCTACCAATTTATCTATAGGAAGGGTAGGGGGTGGACTTATGCGCGACCCTCCAGAGGACGAGTAATAATGTAGGTACATTACATTACATTACATACATTACATTACATTACATTACATTACATTAGATTGCATTACATTACATTACATTGCATTACATTACATTACATTACATTACATTACATTACATTACACTACATTACAATACACTACACTACATTACACTACCTTCCACTACCTTCCACTCCACTCAACTCCATTACACTACATTTACATTACATTACATGACATTGAATTACATTATACATTACATTATACATTACATTACATTACATTACATTATATTACATTGCATAGCGTTGCAAGCCATAGCATTGCAAGGCATAGCATCGCATCGCATCGCATTGCAGAGCATTGCATGGCATGGCATCGCATCGCATTGCATGACCTTGCATTACATTACATCACATGACATCACATTACATTACATTACTTTACATTAAATTACATTACATTACATTACATTAGATTACATTACATTACATTAGATTACATTACATTACATTACATTACGTTGCGTTACATGACGTTACGTTAAGTCACGTTACGTTACGCTACGTTACACCACATCACATCACATCACATTACATTACATTACATTACATTATATTACATTACATCACATTACATGACATTACATGGCATGACATGACATGACATGACAGGACATGACAGGACAGGACAGGACATGACAGGACATGACAGGACATGACAGGATATGACAGGATATGACATCACACGACATCACATGACATCACATGACATCACATGACATGACATGACATGACATGACATGACATCATCACATCACATCACATCACATCACATGTACGTTACGTTACGTTGCGTTGCATTACATCACATCACATCACATCACATTACATCACATTACATTACATTACATTACATCGCATTACATCGCATTACATTACATTACTTTTCATTACTATGCATGCGTTTATGTATTTTTAGGCGTGTTGTGTGAATCCTGTGCTGGATGTCTCGTACTTCTTACATCACGTCCAGCTGTCTTCTTCTTCTTCTTCTTCTTCTTCTTCTTCTTCTTCTTCTTCTTCTTCTTCTTCTTCTTCTTCCCCTTGCCCTTCCCTTTCCTCCTTCTGGATAAATACTGCATACATACATACATACATACATGCACACATACATACATACATACATACGTACATACATACGTACATACACGTACATACATACATACATACACATACATACATACATACATACAGACATACATACAGACAGACAAACAGACATACAGACATACATACATACATACATATATGCATACATACATGCATACATACATACGCATACATACATACATACATACATACATACATGCATACATACATACATACATACATACATACATACACTTCACGATATTAGTATCACCCAAAGGGGTGCAAGGGAGGTATTTGACCCCTCCATCCCCCCCCGCCCCCCCCCCCCCCCCCACAAAAAAATACTCAAGTACAAGTACTACATACTACACTAAAGACTTCAGTATGCTAGTTATTATTGAGGTTCTTCAATTATGGACTATTAAATAATCGTTCAGCCTGAGTGGAAATACAACTATGAGTGTACATGCAAATGCAAAATGTAAATGTAAATTTAAATTTAAACGTAAACGTAAACATAAATGTAAATGTAAATGTAAATGTAAGTATTGATAGTATATATCAGCTTGGACCCGCCGGTCTGGCCGCCAGCCGCGATACTGCCAACTTGTGACCAGTTTTGCCAGGCTGGGCGGCCGGGCCGCTCATCCCCGGCCGCTGCCCTGACAATGCTGAGTCGAGGTAGTCAGTAGTCAACAGTTACAGTACCGGTACTCTTGGCTCCCTATCACAGTTGCATACCGGCCCGTATTTTACAATATTAACTTAACTTTACAGACTTTAAAGCAGTGATACTATTATTTCAACAGGAAGTTGAAATCATGTCCTCTGCATGACGCTAAACTGCATCGGATTCCGATGATCCGGGGCCGGTGTTATTAATACGGTAACTCAATAATTAATAATAGATGATAATAACTGTCGGTAGTAACGACTTGTAGAATGAGGCCCCAATACCGAAATGAGGCCTAACGTAGAAGGGACTCAGTACTCTCCAAGCCAAAGGATAACCGAACAGACCGGAACATCGGGTAATGCCATTATATACTGGGTGGGCCGGCATAATCCCCTCTCCCCCTCGAGCGGGCCCTCGTCAGGGTGCGCGACTCAGAAGGCGAGTCAAGACCAGCCGCACCAAACTGGGATAGAATATGAAAAATTATCTAGAGTGACGGTCGGTGACTAGACCCTTTCCCTCGGATAAAACTTGATTGCACCCCCGTGTTCAATGATCCTAAATTCAGTCTAAACTACCCCCGGAGAGTTATTGATAAATTCCGTTTATACCTTATTAAAATCCAATAACTTATGATTCCGTCTTACTCTCCGTTCCGCTGCATCGGCGCCCAACTTGAAGATTTTTCACGAATCCCTCCGTCTAAAAGCTGCCGCTTTATGACTGTGAAAACCGACCACCCCATATTACCCCACCACCCCAATTTTGCATAAGCCTTCTTGTGTAAAATCGCTAATCCGTGGAAAAACATATTTCAAGTCGCCGTTTGACATCCCCACAGACAGAGTGAGAGAGAGAGAGGAAGGGAAAGAGATTTGAGTGATTAGAGAGAGGAGAGAGGAAGGAGGGGTAGGGAAGGAGAGAGAGGGAAAGAGAGAGTAGAGTGACAGAGCGAGGGAGAGATTGGGAGAGAGGGAAAAATTGAGAGAGAGAGAGAGAGAAGGAAAAGCAGAAGCAGCAGAAGCAGAAGCAGAAGAAGAAGAAAGAAGAAGAAGAAGAAGAAGAAAGAAGAAGAAGAAGAAGAAGAAGAAGAAGAACAACAAGAAGAAAAGAAGAAGAAGAAGAAGAAGAAGAAGAAGAAGAAGAAGAAAGAAGAAGAAGAAAGAAGAAGAAGAAGAAGAAGAAGAAGAAGAAGAAGAAGAAGAAGAAGAGAAGAAGAAGAAGAAGAAGAAGAAGAAGAAAGAAGAAGAAGAAGAAGAAGAAGAAGAAGAAGAAGAAGAAGAAGAAGAAGAAGAAGAAGAAGAAGAACGAAGAAGACGAAGAAGAAGAAGAAGAAGAAGAAGAAGAAGAAGAAGAAGAAGAAGAAGAAAGAAGAAGAAGAAGAAGAAGAAGAAGAAGAAGAAGAAGAAGAAGAAGAAGAAGAAGAAACTAGAAGTAGAACTAGAAGTAGTAGTAGAAGTAGGTTAGGAGAAGTAGGTAGAAGAAGTAGGTAGAAGTAAAAGTAGAAGTAGAAGAAGTAGAAGTAGTAGTAGTAGTAGTAGTAGTAGTAGTAGTAGTAGTAGTAGTAGTAGTAGTAGTAGAAGTAGTAGTAGTAGTAGTAGTAGTAGTAGTAGTAGAAGAAGAAGAAGAAGAAGAAGAAGAAGAGGAGGAGGAGGAAGAGGAAGAGGAAGAAGAGGAAGGAAGAAGAGGAAGAAGAAGAAGAAGAAGAAGAAGAAGAAGAAGAAGAAGAAGAAGAAGAAGAAGAAGAAGAAGAAGAAGAAGAAGAAGAAGAAGAAGAAGAAGAAGAAGAAGAAGAAGAAGAAGAAGAGAGGAGCGCAAGACAGAGAGAGGGGGGGGGCAGGAGAAAGAGAGTGGGAGGGAGAT
>WBZZ01000848.1:25000-47500 GCA_019918135.1 Paulinella micropora
CAAGAGACAAACACCTCCGATTTTGATCTAATTGTTCTTTATCCATCGAAGTGATACGACAATGATCAAGCGATCATTTGAAAGCTCGGGACCCTTTTCCAGCGGTGTGCTCTGCGTTGTTGTATCTCGAATAATGATTGAGAAAAATGAATTCAAAGTTGGACTGGACTGCTTGGCAACTGGACTGTCCTGGGTGAGCTTCGAAAACCGCCTCAAACATTCTGCTCTCCTTCAACCAAACGAGAGCTCTAAGCTCTACTTACTGCGGACACTGATTCATTGTGGAAAACTATCCAACTTTGATCTCATCCTTCTGCATCAATCTTGTATGTCAATGCTAATGTCATCGTTTGAAAGCTCAGGAGAAGAGCTTTTCGCGCTCAGAATCTTTGCATTTCAAAAAGATTGATACAGAAAAATCAAATCAAAGTGAGCGTTGGGTGGTTTTACCACTTGAATCTCCTCAGTAATAGCACATGCATGCAGACATGCATGCTTTCATACCGGCATACCTACCTTCATACTGGCACTGTCAGTATCATATCTGATTCATGCCCCGATATCATTGACTTAATATATACTTACTACCCATTTGTATTACTGACGACATTCAAGAGGAAAAAAAAATCAGTTTTCGATTTTGGTTGGAATTTTAATTTTGTGTCAGTTTTTCATTTTTGTGCAAAAATTCAAATTTTCCAATTTAACTGTAACATTTCGCGAAATTTACGATATTTTGCGGACGAATATAGCAGTTAATTTGAAAATTCAAATTTCCAACGAAAATGGAAATTCAAACCAAAATTAAAATTCCAACCAAAATCGAAAAACTATTTTTTTTTTCATTTGAATGTCGTCAGTAATACTTGTCCAAGTTTTATTATACTTTCCTCTCGTCTATCATGAGCGGGCCTAGTTTCCAGGATTCATCTCAACCCATTAAAGGCATGAATCATAAAACCTTAGCGATGCTAAGGTAGATAGCAGAGAAATTATGGTCTTGACGTGCATGGTAACCACAGAGCTGAGCATAGTCTAGCCTTTTTGCTTCCTCATCTGCCTTTCCCCAACTCCCTCACTGGCCATACTTTATACCACAGTTTACTCCTTCACAACGAATGGTTTTTGGGCCTGCGGTGTTACTTTTTGGGGTAGAGGTAGGAGGGTGTGGACTTTCATTCTTTCTGTATTTTGAGTTCTGAGGAAATGATTGCGGTCTCGGTTTCGGTTTCCTTTCGGTTTCTCTTTTGGTTGCGAGTGCTGTGCTTGGAATGGTGGAGCCTCCGTTGCAAGCTTTGCGTGTCTTTGGTCAACACATCATGACTCCACTTGTTGTGACGTGGCTCTACCTCGGGGTACATCCATGCTTCTATTCCGGAGCAGGCGAAGTGATCAGGTGACTGTGGCCTCCATATGCTCTTTCATGACACGAGCAGCAAACCACTCATCTGACCCCCAGCTGGGTAATATCGACCAGACTGACTGGGACGCTAAGGCAGCAGAGCTGAAACGTCTCCTACCGAACTTCAAGACTAAAAGGAACCGACTGTACTGATTCTTGACTGAGCGAGTCAAACGAAAGAAACATCACCCGAAAGGGAAAACTCTGATATGGAGGAGGAGGACGAAAATTAAAAGAGAATGAAAGTAGAAATGCAGTGGAAAGCCAGAGCTGGCGCTTGCACTTGCAGTAAGGGAGACGCAGCCCAGAATGCCAACCACCTGGCGGAGACACATCCTGCTACGATATCTGCAAACCCCTCCAACGCCCTGAACACCCACATTGGACCAGTGATACTCAGCGAGCTTAAGGGCGCCCCAACGACGCAGCAGCTTCAAGGACGAATACATAGCACACCCCCCTTCCTCCTCTCCTGAGAGTAAGGAGACTGCAAATGAAGAGAAGAAGCAGCCATTGCTCACGTTTGCTACGACCCTGAATGATCCTTCCCGATGAGCGGAATGGATCATGCTTTCATCGTTGGCATGGAGGATGCTCACATACAAGGATCAGGAGCTCCAAGGGACAGACGTGAGGGTGGCCCAAGCCACTTGTCGTCACTTGTTACTGCACCTCACGGACGGTACCTGCCCTACCCTCGCCATTTATTAGCACTACATACATCCACAATGACCCCATCATGTTCCGACAGAGGAGAAGACCCTCCGGTTACGTGGCCCTCCATTCAGTGGACAGCAACCCGGGCGTGGGGATATAACCCAATAGCCATCTATGACCATAAATATGAACAACTGCAAGTCGCGATCCACCACCAAAGGCTGAGGGGACGCAACATGGCATCAAGCATCATTGTGATAGCAATAGGATCAAAAGGATATATATCAGAAAAAACGTACAATGAACTCCGTTTTGTCCTATCGAAAGCTATAATACATGACATTATCAGCGGGATGACCAAGATTTGCCACGACACATTCCTCCAGGCTTGGAAATTCATTCACACTGCAGACGCCACGAGGTAAACACAGACAGGATTTACCAGGATCATCCCAACAGGTTCAACGAAAAGACTGTGTCCTCCAGTCCCACCTGACAAGTCTGGGCAGGAATCATCGCACGCCTAGCGGTCTCGGGGGTTGTCGGGTCGGACAAGTCCGGGACAAGGGAGAACCTCTAGTCGAGACTGCCAGCCAGTGAGTCTTCCGACCCCCGTGACCGACATCTCAGCCTGTGGAATCTTCCCCCGTCTTGTGTCCTTCACCCAGGCCAGGGCTCTACACTCTATACCAGCTGCAGGGACCTTGCCTCGTGCCAAGTTTGCACTCTATACCACCGACCTCAAGATCAAGGCACTCGACTCTCGTGCTAAACTTGAATTGTCTCCCTGTCGTTAAGACTATTCTCTTTCTTCAATTTTTTTTCAAACCGGCTCCAACTCCACTTGGAGGAATCATGCCTATCCTTTTCCCTTTCCCGTCGTGCCACCAGCCCAGATTTTTCACGGCTCCCGCCCCCCTTCGACACCCAGTATTGTTACCGGATTCTTCGGCTCTTGGCCCCCCCCCTTCAGCACCCACTACCGATACCTGATCCTCCGGGCGTTCAAGCTCTTTCAGCCTACGACGAAGCCTCCCCTCACTTTCTCTCCCTCCTGGTGTAGCGGCTTTGCAGTCCAAGGGAACCCGCTGGTGATTTACGAGCAGGAGATCGAGAGTAGGACCAGAGACGACTCTTCCCGGTGTTAGAATACTATATCGTTCCGGGTCTCGTGTGTGTGTGTGTGTGTGTGTGTGTGTGTGTGGCGCCCCGCTACTTGGACCAGTCTACGATGAAGGCCCCCTCCCGGAACGTCCCAGCCCACGATGGGACCCGATGAAGATTTACGACCAGGAGAACGTCAGCAGGACCAGAGACGACCCTTCCCGGTGGCGCCCCGCTACTTGGACCAGTCTACGATGAAGCCCCTCCCGGAACGTCCCAGCCCACGATGGGACGCGATGAAGATTTACGACCAGGAGACCAGAGACGACCCTTCCCGGTGTTAGAACATTATATAGTTCCGGTTTTTCTTTTATCTTCCCTTCTACCCTCCCTTTCCTTCCCTCATATCTGTTCCTCATGCTTTCTCCTACATACCACGTCGTGTATCTCATGACCGAGAGGTAGGATACGCACAGATCCGTTGATTAGGTAATACCCGGTCACTCACGGACCTAATACCTTAGACGCTGGTTTGCTGAGAGACTCTGTTAGAAGCCACGATACCAATCGACACTTTTAATCCGCACGTATATAGCTGAGAACTGACAAACTCAAAGGTAATAATGAAACTGAAATAAAGTCCGCACGACTGTAATTAGTACACAATGATTATTGTCCGATTCTGAATGCCAATATGGACCGTTACGTCCGTTACACTTATTGACTAGAACTATACGGATAAATTACTTACCAGTCACAAAGTAATTACTAAAAGTAAAGCGTAATTGTCCTACCAACGCTCCCCCTTAGTTCTATGTCGATAATGCAAGTTATAAGTAAATGTTACACCTATAATTAATAACTATTGCATATTGCGATAATGGCACTGATTTCAAGTTGTAAAACTGAAAAGATAGTTACTCCCGTTTGACAACCTGAAATTCAGTCAGTCATGACTCAAAACATGAAAATTGTCTCTGCTTCAAGTCCATCGCCGCCGCTTCCTCGCCGTGTTGGCATCTCGAGCTTGTCGATTGAAGCTTCAGCATCGGTCCCTCTGGCCGACAAAATTAGTGCTTGACTAAATTACATTACTGACTCAACGAGTCTAATATAAGTAGTTAAATTAGCCATTCCGCCACTAAAAACTACTTCCGCCGCGTTTCGCTTCTTCGGCATATGCTCTGGCTCCGCTCTTGCCGCGATCAACGACCGATGGTGGACGATCCACGCGCTTCGTTGTTGCGCTCGACTTCAACTTCAAAGGAAGCAATGCCTAAAGATGACGCTATGGTAAATAATAAGGCGCCGGTCGTAATTTTTTGCGACCTTTCATTTTTTTCCGAACTTGTTCAGATATCATTGAATCCATTAATTATTGCTTTTAAAACGTTTGGATGTAAAGAAAACATATTAATAAAGACTTTTAATTACAAAACTCCTTGTTGTACTTAGCCGGTCGGCACCTTGTATGTACGCTAAATCTCAGCTATGTCAGCTAAACCCCAGAATGACCTTTTAAGTTGTAATTTTTTTTGCTATATCGTTTTTTACCAATCTTTCTGCTGAAATTCAACATACTTATTCTAATTTAATAGTCTTGACGTGTACTTACTTACGACTTAGCACGGTTTGGGGGGGGGGGGAGCGGGGGGGGGGGGGGGGGGGGGGAAGGGAGGAGAGCGTGTACGCTTGCTTCGACCGCCACCTTGCTGGTCAAACAAACAGCGACAGAAGCAGACGAATTTAAACGGAATCATCCTGGTACAAGTCTTCATCATCGCTCTCTTCGTCTGCTTCGTCGCTGTCACTAGATGCAGCACGCTCGCACAACCCACATCCTTCAACAAAATACGAATGCTTTCGGTTCTCAAACCCGCACGTGTTGCATCTCCAGGGCTCCACAGCTTCCCCGTCCTCGCTATCACCTTCTCCGTCTTCGTCTTGCCCTGAATAGTAAACGCGTTTGCCTCTGGTCTTCCTCACCGTCCCTGGCACTGTCCAAACAAAAAAAAAATTAATTGCAAGAACAATTTCAAAAAGTAAGCAAACGGTAAGCCCTGCCACACCAGACGTATACCTTTCGACGAGCTTTTGCGTTTCTTAGCAGCTGGCGGGCTTGCAGCCTCAGCTTTCCCACTCTTCCTCTTGCCCCGCTTGCCAGACTTAGAGCGCTTCGCCTTAGCCTTGGGCTTGTCGGAACCTTGCGAGACGTCGCTGTTCAGACGCTCCCGCAGTTCCTTGCCCTCCGTGGGCAAACCTAACTTCTGCAGCAAAGCAATACATTGAGCCTTTGTCATGCGTGAAAAATGCCCCCCCTGGCCCGTCTTGCCTTGCTTTTTCTTTTGGCTCCTCTGCCTGGCCAGCCTATTGAAGTAGCGAATCTTCTCCTCGCGCCCCATGTTGGCAGTAGCCTCGGACTGTTCCAGGACGAAGCCGGAGCTGATGCAAGTCGCCCCGCCTCTCCGAACTGGGCATTTCTCCCCTTGCTTATGCGCGGCCTTAGGCGCCATCGTACTCTGAGTGCAAAACTCACACCGGAGGCCCGCCTCCTTATCGCTCCTCAGTTCAAGTACCACACGATCCGCATCTTGGCCGCCGCTGCATAAAGCGCCGTACGCTACGCCCGGAACACTAAACTGCTTGCCCGCAGCTGTTTGCAGGGAATATTTGAAAGAACGAAGCTCCCGAAACTGCCAGCTAGTTAGTAATCGGGGAGACAGTGGATTCCGGGTGACCCACTCTTGGATGACGTCCCTCTCGTGCCCGTAGAGGCGAACGTTCGCAAAGCCAGCATTAGACGCAGATCTAACCAATCCTCGACAAGCGAAAAGCCTATCCCTTGCTCAATCTGGTCTTTTGAAAAGACCTTCGACAGATTGCGCCTTGCTCCGTCGCAGGGATTCCAGGCGTGGTTCGCACATAGAACGTGCGCCTCCACGTCCACACCATAAAGCGCGTGGTAGCATGATTCCGAGTAAATAAACTCTGTGCTCGTAAAATCACCACCGCCATCGCCAGTCCGCACGCCTGGCCCCGGCAAAGACGAAAGCTCACCGCTGCCCCCATCCTGGGTACTCCGAAAATGATAAGCCCAGCAATATCGGGTGGTGTCCGCGGTGTGCTCAGTAGGCATTAAGTTATGAATATATTCGTACTTGAGCTGGCCGTGCGCGTCACGAGTGACAAGGGTGAACAGAAGGTCGTTTACTTTCGTGCCATTTTCCGAGTACCATGATATGTAATCCTGATATATCACCCACTGGCCCGACCCGGGTTGCAGAGCTTCAATTCGCGCCTGAACGTAACTATCACATTCAAGGCACACACAAAGAAAAAAGATGATACCTACAAAAAAGCATAACCAAAACTTCTTGGAAAGGAGAAACAAGCAATGCTGATATAAGTGTTTTGGAAAGCACGCAAATATTTACCTTAGGCGAGTGTCACAAACATACACCACCCCCCCCCCCCCCCCGCATATGCGCACCCTGTCGGAACAAGTCATGGTTTGTGAACGAGGAGGATTTGAGAGCTCATATTTGCAGGGTAGCTAGCCCCAGGCTCGATGTTGATGCTGATATAATTGTTGTGGAATTCACACAAATATTTGTCTTAGGCGAGTGTCACAAACATGCACCACCCCCCCCCCCCCCCGCATATGCGCACCCCTGTCGGAACAAGTCATGGTTTGTGGGAACGAGGAGGATTTGGGAGCTCATATTTGCAGGGTAGCTAGCCCCAGGCTCAATGTTGATGCTGATATAAGTGTTTTGGAATTCACACTAACATTTATCTTAGGCGAGTGTCACAAACATGCACCACCCCCCCCCCCCCCCCCCGCATATGCGCACCCCTGTCGGAACAAGTCATGGTTTGTGGTAACGAGGAGGATTTGGGAGCTCATATTTGCAGGGTAGCTAGCCACAGTCTCGATATTGATGCTGATACAAGTGTTTTGGAAAGCACGCAAATATTTACCTTAGGCTAGTGTCACAAACATGCACCACCCCACCCCCCCCCCCCAAGTAACAATCCAAGCAGCGAAGCAACATCAACCATTGCAATGAAACTCACGACGAAAAACGAATCACCTGCGCTGGGTTTCGTACTGTCGAAAATGGCGCTCGCACTTTCTAATATTCTCGTTGAGCGTTTGAAGCTTCTTGTTAATAAGATCACGCTTCTTGGGGTTTTTGGCAAGCTTGTCAAGCTCCCTGTCGCGCTCGAGCTCCACTTATCGTAGTTATCATGCCATTTGCAGGGCACGGTCTTAGTGATGCAGCGGAAAGAGACTTTTTCATCATCCAAGAGCTTTGTGAGAGTTTTGCGAGTTCGTGGCTTATAGAAATGCCTGCAGCCTGCGGAGCATTTCCCTCCGCAGATGTATGCAGCCGAATTATCAGTGACCCACTGCGTGCCTCGCAAATCTACGACAAGTTTCTCAATACTGCCCGATGCAATCGCCATTTGCTCAAATATTGTCAGGAAAGCTTTGTCGCGGTAATTGTCATGGAAGCTGTCGAGGTCCCGTACCAGTATAGCGTTGTGCGACCTGACTTGGCGCCCATCATCTCTAGAATCACCTTCTTGGTGGTGAGCTTTTCCAACTGGGAGATGCCCTCGCGCTGTTCATCCCTGGTTCGCGTCTGTGCGAAAATATCGATGGGCACAACGTCACCCTTAGCTTTCCTCTCGGCCAACTGCTTCTCGACCTTTGCAGCTTTGTTAGCGTAAGCCCGGCTAATGCATGTGAAATAGTCGTTCCACTCCTGGGTGGTCATCCTTCCTCTCAGTTTGCCTACGATTGCTTGTTTGTGAGCGGCCCGAGCCGGCATCTCTTGCAGCACCTCCTTTATTGCACTAGCGGCCGCAGCCTGTGCCTTATTCTTGCGTAGCAGGCGCTAGTCTCAGGATACATCCTCTCCCCCGCACTGGAAAGAAGCATGTCCTGCAATGCCCTGTCATCAGGATATTTTTGATATACATGCTTGGATGTTCGTTTATTGGCCTGATATTTCCTACTTTTCTCCAGCCTTTTGCGGTGCTTGGGGTCGACAGAAGTCAAATCCACGCGCGGAACGCGCGAATCTCGCTTTCGTTTTCTGTTAGGCTCTGTCTCACTGCTGTCAGGTTCAGTCTCGAGGACAGATTTGCGTTTTGATGCAAAAAAAAATCATCGTGAGCGTTGTTTCCGTTCGCCTCTTGCTTCCCAGACCGGTGGTCGTGGCTTGAGTTGAGAGTTTGCGGACTTAATGCAGGAAAAGGATCGGAAACCACAGAACCGTCGGTATCTTGCGCAAATCTGGAGGTTGACGCACTTGCTGTTGTGGGACATGGACCAGCCACGACATCGTTTACATCTAAGAAAAAAAAGCACTGTTCCATGTCACAGTACACACCGATTGCCTAACAGACCTCCATGTCGGAGCAACGTTTGCTGGCTGTAAAAAATAAAAAGGAACAGAACAAAAAATGGAGTCGACAGATCGCAAGGAAATGCATCTACCTTTGCCTCCGCAGCGAGCACGTTGCCCGTGCGTGGCTCACCCGACCAAAACAATTAAAACGCAGCCAAGATGGCTTGAGAGGACGTTCGTTAGGAATGAAATGATACCCCCAAAATCTGCCAACCGTCGGGGGAAATAGGCATTTCTCCATCCTCTTTTGAAGTCAAATTTCAAGCTTTGCTTCGTTCAAGTTTGCCCGTAGGGCATCAACCATACGCATGTCAGGGAAGAAAACTGTAGTTGAAAGCATTCAGCAGTTGCGAGTGGACAAGTCTGAAGGTGAAGCAAAAGGCTTTCTGCAAGTCAACGGCAGCAAAGAGTGGGTCCCGTTTGCCAATGTTGAGATTCCGCCTGCAACGAGGGCGTGTTAATAATATTGCAACCTTCCTCACAACAGTTACACGTGGAGCCATTTGTCTGATAACATTGTCTATGTTTACAAGGGAAAAGGGGGTGACAAAGCAAAAAAGGTGGTGTACTCGCGTGAGGAGAATGGGTTCTTCGACCCAACCCGCGTAGACACATCTGAATCAGATGGCAGGAAGAGTAGCAGAAAAAGGCAAACAACATCTCATTTCAACCCCTCTGCATCTGAACAGCCATCCAAGCGTACAAATAAGCAAGGGTCGTCTGATTCTAAGCATGCAAACGAAGGCAAACCATCTTCGAAGCGGTGCGTTTGCATTATTCATGACATTAGCTGAGTGTATTGAATGCTACTCATTGTGTGTTTTGTGTTGTTTAAACTTGCAAAACCTGAAGTGGACGTGAGGAATCGAACGGGTAAGATGTTTGCGCCGTGCTGAGCTTTGTCAGTATGTGTGATTTAGTGAACGGACATCCGCTGGCGATGGACTCCCTCCCTCTAAGGTTCGACCAACTCAATCGTTAACGCTTACTCTACTATTTTTAATTATTTCTTCTGTGAATCATTGCTTGAGGCTGCTGATGCGACTGCTAAGTTACTTAAACGCAAAGGGAAAGACAAGGAAAAGTCTGCATCTCAGAAGCGGTGAGTTTGCCCTCATCTAAGTGCATTGAATGCTACTCATTGTATGTTTTGCGTTGTTAAAACGTGCATAGCACTACTTTGAAAGAACCGCCCAATCCAAAGGGCGGTGAGGAATCGAACGGGTAAGATGTTTGCGCCGTGCTGAGCTTTGTCAGTATGTGTGATTTAGTGAACGGACATCCGCTGGCGATGGACTCCCTCCCTCTAAGGTTCGACCAACCCAATCGTTAACGCTTACTCTACTATTTTTAATTATTTCTTCTGTGAATCATTGTTTGAGGCTGCTGATGTGACTGCTAAGTTACTTAAACGCAAAGGGAAAGACAAGGAAAAGTCTGCATCTCAGAAGCGGTGAGTTTGCCCTAATCTAAGTGCATTGAATGCTACTCATTGTGTGTTTTGCGTTGTTCAAACTTGCATAGCGCTACTTTGAAAGAACCGCCCAATCCAAAGGGCGGTGAGGAATCAAATGGGTAAGACGTTTGCGCCGTGCTGGGTTTTTGTCAGTGTGTGTGTGATTTAGCGAATGGGACAACGTACAGTTCCCACAACCCACGCAAACAGGTGATAACGAAACAGTTTTGCAACAGCTAGCTCAGCTAGCAAAAGTGTCGGAGGCCGCAAGGGATGCCATTACAAGTAGCGCAGGCGTGCATGGTTTAAACGGCGAAGGTAGCTTTCAACTTTTACTAATTATAAACCACAGACCCGCCTAGGGGGGGGGGGGTAGTGCATGTTTGTGACACTCGCCTAAGATAAATATTTGTGTGAATTCCAAAACACTTATATCAGCATCAACATTGAGCCTGGGGCTAGCTACCCTGCAAATATGAGCTCCCAAATCCTCCTCGTTCCCACAAAGCATGACTTGTTCCGACAGGGTGCGCATATGCGGGGGGGGGGGGGGGGGGTAGTGCATGTTTGTGACACTCGCCTAAGATAAATATTTGTGTGAATTCCACAACAATTATATCAGCATCAACATTGAGCCTGGGGCTAGCTACCCTGCAAATATGAGCTCCCAAATCCTCCTCGTTCCCACAAAGCATGACTTGTTCCGACAGGGTGCGCATATGCGGGGGGGGGGGGGGGTAGTGCATGTTTGTGACACTCGCCTAAGACAAATATTTGTGTGAATTCCACAACAATTATATCAGCATCAACATTGAGCCTGGGGCTAGCTACCCTGCAAATATGAGCTCCCAAATCCTCCTCGTTCCCACAAAGCATGACTTGTTCCGACAGGGTGCGCATATGCGGGGGGGGGGGGGGGGTAGTGCATGTTTGTGACACTCGCCTAAGATAAATATTTGTGTGAATTCCAAAACACTTATATCAGCATCAACATTGAGCCTGGGGCTAGCTACCCTGCAAATATGAGCTCCCAAATCCTCCTCGTTCCCACAAACCATGACTTGTTCCGACAGGGGCGGCCTTCCATAGGCGGGCCATTGTGAAGTCTGCATCGCATGCAGTCCTCCAAAGCACCTGTGGCTGCTTCTTATCGCCTACAGCAGCAGCGCGCTTGCTCAGCGACTCCCACCTGCTCTCTTGGTTTTTTTGGAAATCTCCCAGCTCTATGCCGAACACTTCGGCAAAGCCCATGACACCCGCGATGTTGACTGCATGCCCTTCTCCTGCACCCGCATCCACGAAGGTTAGCTTGCTCTTTTCTCCCTGAAGGAAGTAGTCAAGCAGCGTGTAACACTTCGGGCGCGCGGTGCCCTGTAACCCTGCGCTGGCGGATGTTTGGTTGCGGGACTCAGTCAAGGACCTAGTCAATGTCGTCTCGGGCGCCCCAGCGCTGCAAATTGGCGACGCGTGTCCGGCTCCCAGATTGTGGCCCCGCGCCAGTCGAAACCAACATAGCCACTCATGAACCGAGTCTCCGTGTGTCGCTTGATAGCGAGGCAGCTCCAATAAGTGAGGGTTAGCGGCCCCGCAGCCGCTGCGCTCGCACACGAAATCAGAAAACTTGTTGTGCGTGGAACAGCGCACACATACCCAGCGTCCTGGGGGGCACATACTGCTGAATGCTTCTGGGCGGGGCGGGGGCTCGGGCCTCGCCGGTAGCTGATCACCCGCACCACAACGGTAAAAAACTCTTTAATGAAATAACGTTTTAAAGATTTGAACATGTATATAATATTATTCATATGCATGTATGATTTTTCAATGAAACAAAACTTGTTTGAATGAGATAAAATACAGTGCATAAAGCCTCAGTAGGACTGTACCGTTTTTTCCTTGCTCGTATTGCCCTGTTTGCCAGTGCCGCCATCGCCGTTCTTCTTTTTGCTGCTGCCTTGGCCGCCGTCGTCCTTGACTTTGCCAGTGCTGCCACTGCCGCTGCCGTCGTTGTTCTTTCCGCCGCCAGTGTCTTCATCACCGCCTTCCTCTTCTTCTTCGTCTGACGGTTCTTTGTCGCTGTCCACCTTCTGTGAACCGTCGTCGCACTTCTTCCCCTTCTTTTTCTTTTTTTTGGTAGGCTTGCTTCCACGTTTTTTTCCTACATAGATGCAAATACATACATAAATACATACATACGTACATGCATGCATACAATGTTATTATTACATACATAGTATTATCATGAATACATTCATGCACTTCTTACATACAATGCAGACATGCATACATACACACATAACATACATACATAATTTGCATACATAAGATGTTACATACACAAAGACCTTTCAGCTTTTCGAGTTGTTTCTCCATCTCCGACATCCGACGCTCCAGTTGTTAGCGGTCGGCTTTCGATTGCTTGCTTGCGTTCTCCGCCTCCTTGAGCCTTTGTATGTATTGCATGTATGTATGGTATGTATGTATGGCGCTCGCGGCATATTCGCGGCGCTCGCGGCATATTCGCGGCGCTCGCGGCATGTTTAAATTACATGTGCGCCGTATGCAGAGGACGCTCTCAGCGCTCGCGGCGGTCGCGGCATATTTGCGGCGGTCGCGGCATATACATAAATACCCATGTATGTATGCATCATGGCATGCATATATTTATTATGTATGTATGTATGCATGTATACATGTATGTATGTATGTATGTTTGTATGTATGTATTGCATGTATGTATGTATGTATGCATGTGTTCATGTATACGTACCGATTTGCCTTTGTATGTATTGCATGTATGTATGGTATGTATGTATGGCGCTCGCGGCATATACGCGGCGCTCGCGGCATATTCGCGGCGCTCGCGGCATGTATAAATTACATGTGCGTGGTATGCAGAGGACACTCTCAGCGCTCGCGGCGGTCGCGGCATATTTGCGGCGGTCGCGGCATATACATAAATACCCATGTATGTATGCATCATGGCATGCATATATTTATTATGTATGTATGTATGCATGCATATTATGTATGCATATGTATGTATGTATGTATGTATGTATGTATGTATGTACTGCATGTATGTATGTATGTATGCATGTGTGCATGTACCGATTTGCCGTTTCTTTTGCTGTATCTTTTTCCACTTTTCCAACTTGCACTTCCAGTAGTGCCATCCTAGGTTGGTATGTATGTATGCATGTATGTATGCATGTATTTATGTAATATGTACTTGTATGTAATTGTATGTAGGACATTGTCTATAAATATGAATGTACCGCTCTTTGGTGTCGACAAGCTCCGAGGCGATGGTAACTTCTGGCGAAGACTTGTTTTTTTTTTAGGAGCTCGAGGCTTGTACGCCCCCACATCGCGCTGTAGCTTCTCCAACAGCTTCTTTAAGTCCTTAACGGACTCTTGGGTGCTCTTGATGGCGTCTTGCAGGTTTTTGTGCTCCTGTTGCTTCAAGCCACCAGACTGACTCTACATAGATGTACAAACACTGACAGGTTGATGCATAAACAGTCACAGATAGACAGGAAAACAAACAGATTTATTTTTTCTAAATATGTAAATAAGCATATAGAGATAGGTACCTTTTTACCACTCTTCAGATCATTAGACAGGCCATTCAACTGTTCCTCCAGCTTGTTGACTGCTGCCTGGATAGCCATCTGCTGGCTGTACGCTGCTGGGACGAACTGCAGGGAATCTAGCTCTAACTTGGTGAGAGTCTTCGGGGAGAACAGCGCTTCTATATGTACATGTATATATGTATGTATATGTATACATATATATATGTATATGTATATGTATATGTATATGTATATGTATATGTATATGTATATGTATATGTATATGTATATGTATATGTATATGTATATGTATGTGTTATAATATGTATATGTATATGTATATGTATATGTATAATTATTATGTATATGTATATGTATATCAATATGCATATGTATATCTTCTTCACAGCATCATTGTGTATGTATATATATGTATATTGTGTATAATAATGTGCACGTATTATTGCATGTGTATGACCTGGTTCGGCTTGATACATGTCAGTTCTGGTGTCCGGGTCGGGCGACTGGTAGGTGGTGAACCTAGGTAAGTAGATAGATAGATAGATAGATAGATAGATAGATAGATAGATAGATAGATAGATAGATAGATAGATAGATAGATAGATAGATAGATAGATAGATAGATAGATAGATAGATAGATAGATAGATAGATAGATAGATAGATAGATAGATGGAGACCACATCTTGCCAGAATGGACTTGGGCAGGTTTGACTGCACAGCCGTGGCAGAGGTCCTTACGTACATACACACAAACGCACATATTATACGCACACACACAATATTACATGCATGCATAAATAAATATATACCTGCTTCTGGTTGTTGTTACACCCAGCTTGAAAACAAATCCATTTGATGCCTTGGATGGGGCCTTGCTTGCACCCATCACAGTTGTATCCAGCAAAAGCGCCAACTAATAATGCATGTATGCATTTATGTATTGCATATAAGAATACATAATTGATCTTGTATGTATGTCTGTATGTATGTATCTATGTGTGGTCGCATAATAATGCATGAATGTCAAACATGTATACTTGCATGTCTATCTATGCATGTTTGTATGTATGCCTGCATGCGTGTATATGCGTACCCCACATTCCCATTGTGGTGGCCAAGGATTCCGTGTCTTGTCGACTCATGCCGGAGATCGTGAATGGCAGTACCTATGTATGTATGTCTGCAGCTGTATGTACGTATGTATGTATGTATGTATGTATGTATATATGTGTATGTGTACCTTGTTGTCCTCGACCTCTGTTTCGCTGTCTTCCTCTGCAGATGCAGCTTTCCTCGATTTTGTCTTGGCTTTCTTCGTCACTTGTTTGCTTGTCTCATCTTCAGATGGTTCAGCTTCCTTCGTCCTACATACATACATACATACATACATACATACCTCGATTTCTTCGGTTTGGGCTTCTTCGTCTCTTGTTCGCCTGTCTCATCTCCAGATAATTCCGCTTCCTTCGATCTCCTTGTCGTTTTTTTCTTCTCCTTCTTTGATGAGACATCAATTACTTTGATGTCCACATTTTGAGGCGGTTTTCCTTTTTCGTCTGCTGTTCTGCCCTAAGAGGGGGAGAGGGGAGGGGGGGGGGGGGTGGAAGATTGAGGGAGAGAGGGGAGCCCGGCAACAACGGCAGCAGCGGCAACAGCAGAGAGAGAGAGACAGTACATATCTGAAAAAGAGTCTGAGGTCGACCTTACGAATGATGTGCTCCAACAATTTCATTAGTTTCGTTGACTGCGACTGGTCCACCTTGTCCAGCGTTTCGCCCCAGTCCACATCCTCGTGCCACAGCAAACCGGGGACCTCTTTATCGTGCGGGCGGACAAGCCAGAACCTAATATTGTAAGTATTGTTGTATATAGCATGGTATGTATGTAGGAATTAAAGTATATGTTTCTAAGCGTTAGTGTGTAATGCATGTATGTGCATAGTATTACCATCCTTTCCTATAGAGAAAGCAAGGCCAAAGCACGTAGAACTCCCGCTTGTTCTTATCGAATATCCTGCAGCCGAAGCCGACCTCCTGCACTCCCGACTTCGTGTCCACCTGTATAAACTATATAATTAATGAATGTATATGTATATGCTTATATGTATATTCCAATTGAATTTGTGAAAATTGTGTGTGTGCGTGTTATTGTGTATGAGAAGAGAGATAGATAGACATTAATGAGTTGCGTGTATATGTGAGAGCTAGAGAGAGAGAGAGAGAGAGAGAGAGAGAGAGAGAAGACCTTCGCCCTCAAGCTTGGCAATAAGTGCATCATACGAACATGTCGCCCCTCGTCCCTAAATAAAAACAGGTACGTGTACAGACCGCAAGTATGCAAATAATATATGTATGCCCCTCGCGGCATATTCGCGGCGCTCGCTGCATATATATAATATATATTATTTGCATACTTGCGGTATGTACACGACACTCTCAGTGCTCGCGGCATATTCGCGGCGCTCGCGGCGGGGGCAAGGGGAGAGGTTGAGAGGTAGGCCAGGCAGGGAGGGAAGTAGCAATATATATATATATATATATATATATATATATGCAATATATATATATATGTATATATATATATATATATATATATGCAAATAATATATGTATGCCCCTCGCGGCATATTCGCGGCGCTCGCGGCATATTCGCGGCGCTCGCGGCATATATATACTATATATTATTTGCATACTTGCGGTATGGACACGACACTCTCAGTGCTCGCGGCATATTCGCGGCGCTCGCGGCGGGGGGGAGGGGAGAGGTTGAGAGGTAGGCCAGGCAGGGAGGGAAGTAGCAATATATATATATATATATATATATATATATATATATATATATATAAAGAGACAAAGAGAGAGGGAGAGAGACAGAGAGAGAGAGAGGACAGAGACAGAGAGAGAGAAAGGCACCTGGTATGGACGACCATTGCATCTACGTCTGCTGCATCTACCTCGACTTCTGGGATCAAATTAGATGAGAGACTCTTGTAGTTCGGCCAGTCAGCAATGAGATCCTTATTAAGTAGTCCTGTACACACAATAATATTTATGTAAAACTCTGTACATACTATTAGGTATGTTCGTCAAAATGTCAATACATTATACAAGTGCTTATGTTATTATAATTTAAAAGATACTGTTCTTACCTTGTGGAAGGTCGCCCTGATCGTGGTCCAATTCAAGTGCTTCCTCGTCTGGCGTTTCACTTTTCTCCTCTTCTTTTCCTTTGTTTTTGTGTTTTTTTTTTGTGGCTTTACGTTTTTCGCCGAGGGGCTCCCCCTACATTGATGTGTGTATGTATGTATACGTATGTATGTATATGTGTGTGTGTGTGTGTGCTTGTATATACCTTGATCTCTTCTTCCTGCTGTCCTTGGAGTCTTCTGTCGCGGACTGGGACTCTTCGCTCTGGGTATCGCTTGGTAGCTATAAAGTAGGTATATATATACATATATATACATATATATATATATATATATAGAGAGAGAGAGAGAGAGAGAGAGATGGTTGAGTAGCGACCAGTAACCAAGCTGGAAGATTGACAAGCTTTGGTGCTAGGCCAGTGTCTTTGAGTTTTTCTTCCAAGAGCTCGAACTCAATCGAACACGTTTGCGAGAAGCCTTCTTGTGTAGGAGGTTTTACCTGAGAAAGTGGAGATAGAGAGAACGATATATATATATATATATATATATATATATATATATATATATATGTATAATGATATAAATATATATATGTATACTATATATATATATATTGTATATTGTATATGGTAATACTATGTATACATGTACCTCGGTCACCGTGGCTTTCAAGTTGGCGTAGTTTGAGTTGGCCAATGATTGCCTGGTCCGTGGAAATGACTTCCATACCAACTTCATCAGTCTTTTTACACAATAAGACGTGCCCATGAAGGGACTCGTGGTGACCTTGTCACCAACCTTGAACGAAGGGTAAACCAGCTTCAGGTCAGCCTCCGGCACGATTTCCTCAGAGGCCTTGTCGCAGGTCGTCCGGACTATCACGTTTCCGTCTACATTGTTACGTTCGACCATCTAATTGTTTGCATGCATTGACATTATATGTAGTTTTCAATATTGTATGTGTTGCACTATTAATGTATGCAGGAGCAACAGGATCTATGAGTGCAAGATGAGTTGTACATGCATGCTATACATGCATGATATAAATAAATAAATACATGCAAACATGCATACATACATATACATACATATACATACATACAATATTACATACATACATACATACATACATACGTACATACATAGTATTACATTACATACAACACATACATTCATACATACCACTAAAGCTCCAGGCCGCACCGAACTATCTTCTGTGTATATTGTCGAACTACGCCAGGTTTCTAACACCTCGCAGCATTGTCCTTCGACAAACTTTCCGCGAGTATTGAGCAGAGGGCCTTCCGCGACGTTCTCGGGCCTCGCGGCGGCAGTGGCGGCGGCAGTGGCGGCTGCATGTTTAGGAGGAGCAAGAAGAGGAGGAGAAGGAGAAGTAGGGCCATCCCCGACGTTCTCTTTGGGCCTCGCGGCGGCAGTGGCGGCTGCATGTTCAGGAGGAGCAAGAAGAGGAGGAGGAGAAGTAGGGCCATCCCCGACGTTCTCTTTGGGCCTCGCGGCGGCAGTGGCGGCGGCAGTGGCGGCTGCATCTTCAAGAGGAGCAGGAAGAGCAGGAGAAGAAGTAGAAGTAGTAGTAGTAGTAGTAGTAGTAGTAGTAGTAGAAGAAGAAGAAGAAGAAGAAGAAGAAGAAGAAGAAGAAGAAGAAGAAGAAGAAGAAGAAGGAGGCGGAGGAGGAGGAGGAGGAGAAGAAGAAGAAGAAGAAGAAGAAGAAGAAGAAGAAGAAAAATTAGGAGAAGAAGGAGGAGGAGGAGGAGAAGAAGAAGAAGAAGAAGGAGAAGAAGAAGAAGAATAAGAAGAAGTATTAGTATTAGTATTAGTATTTGTGGTTTTTTTGGCAGTAGCAGGGATCTTGGCAGGAGTGTCAGAGGCATGGCTGCTTTTACCCCCACCCGGTGGTTTGTCCCCACCGCCCCCACCCACTCCACCGCGGCCCTGAGCGCGGGTATTGCGCACTCCCCCGTGAAATCTGCCGCCTGCGCTTTTCTGGGCTGCCCCCTGGTCGCCGCCACTGCCGGCTCCCTTCTCCCCTTTCGCACCGCCTCCGGCTGCTGCACTGGCGGCAAACTCTGGGCGGCGATCACCGTCTGGTTCCTCATCGGAGTACTCACCGTCTTGCAGTGCGCTCCCATCGTAGAGCTCACTGGTGAGCGACTGGTCGCTGACCCGGTCGTCGGCTTGCTTGCCCTTGCCACCGCCACCACCGCCACCACCGCCGCCACCACCGCCTCCACCACTGCCGCCGCCACCACTGCCGCTGCCACCACGGCCACCGCCTCTGCCATGACTCGTTTTGCCGCCACTGCTGCCACTGTCACCATGGGAGCCGCTATCACCGTTGCCGTCGCGCGCGCCCCCACGAGGACCACCATCAGCACCACCACGACGTGGCGGGACAACTTCCACCAGGCAAAGGTCTTGACGGTCAGGGTAAGGAGCCATGGGGTTCCAAAATAACGGGGCGATTTTTGGATCTGTATATGTATATGTTATATATACGATATGTATATGTATGTGTATATGTATATGTATATGTATATGTATATGTATATGTATATGTATATGTATATGTATATGTATATGTATACGTATATGTATATGTATACGACAGGACCTGTCATGCATATGTATATGTATATGTATAACATTGTATATTATTATGTGTATGCATATGAAGCATGTGTATACGTATATGTATGTTTATATGTACATGCAATTATAATATGCGTATGTATATGTATATGTATCTGTATAGTTGTATATGTATATGTATTGTAATATAAATACGTACTTGATATTGTTGCGTAAAATTCTTCTTCCAGCATTTCCGGCAGGGCGTCGTCGTCGATGAACTCCACGAGGCCGTCCTCCACCATGCGCTGATGAATGACGACGGGTTTCCAGTCCACATGCGTTGCCTCCTCACTGTTGAGAAGGTAGTCCATAGCCTACATGCACATGCATGCATAACATAGCAGACATGTACATTAACCCATCCATCCATCAATCCATCTATCCATCCATCCATCCATCCATCCATACTTGGGGTAATAATAATATTATTTGTATACTTTCAGCGCTCGCGGCATATTCGCGGCGCTCGCGGCATATTCGCGGTGCTCGCGGCATATTCGCGGCGCTCGCGGCGGGGGGGGGGGGGGGGGGGGGGGGGGCAAGGGCAGGGTGGGAGGAAGTTGAGAGGCAGGGAGGGAAGTAGCAATATATACACAGCGAGTATTACTAGTTATACCAATCCACCTACCTGTAGCTACATAAACATATACCTGCATGTCGTAAAGCTGGTAGTTGTCAGCCCTCATACCCAAGATGGCATGAGGGCGACTGTCGTCTCTGAGGGCGATGAAGCAAGCGCCATTGCAGTCCTCAGCATCGATTGCAACCAATGGCCTGCACAGCAAGACAATATTATTCATTCTCTCTCTATATATATCTCTCTCTCTGGGGGGAAGAAGAGAGAGAGGGAAAACATACCCTGCAATAATCATATATTCTTGAAAGCCGACCATGTCTACCAGCATCCACTGGCGCCAGGAATTTTGAAGAGATTGAGTTTACCAGTCTAAGTTGTATGTATGTATGTATGTATGTATGCATGTATATGATTGCAATAATGCATGTAGGTATGCATGTAGGTATGCATGTAGGTATGCATGTAAGTATGTGTATGTATGTATGTGTATGTATGTATGTGTATGTATGTATGTGTATGTATATATGTACGTACCTACGTAATAATCTATGTATGTATGTATGTATGTATGTATACGTATGTATGTATGTATGTATGTATGTATTTTACCGGTTGGAATTTGAAAAACCAGTTGTGCTGCTCAAGCAAGGCATATTGCTGGTAGAGCTTCGATTCTTCCTTCCTTTCCCAGAATTCCAGAATCATCCTAATGTGTATTAGGTAAAGGTACGCCCCCCCCCCCCCCCTCTTTCACACACACACACACACACACTGTCTCTCTCTGTCTCTCTGTCTCTCTGTCTCTCTCAATTCTCTCTGTCTCTCTCTATCTCTATCTCTCTATATATATCTCCCTCTCCGATAGGTAGGTAGGAAGGAAGATCTTAGAAGGTATTACCCTATCGCTTTGTCGGCCCCATTCTGGAATGAGGTGTACTTGCTGTCATGTATGATGACAACCTACATACATGCATGCATACATGCATTTATTACGTACATGAATTGCAAGCATGCATGAATGGTGCAAAATATTACCATGTGGTCGTGGTGCTTGTTAAGCTCCACAGGTGTGCGCCCAACCCATAGCACCCGTTGCTTGCTCCAACGATCGATGCGACGGTACCCTTCATCCATGGAGTCTTTCAGCGAAGGAGCGCGGACAACCTGGACAAGGTATGGTGTACATAGGCAAGACAGGTATATATATGGATATTATTATTCAATCGTAGATAACGTAAGTCGATAGATATAGGTACGTAAGTATGTAGGTAGCTAGATAGGAAAACGAATGGACGATCTCTCGGAAGCGGGGAAGAATGTGCTCCTCCTCCTCCTGCTCCTCCTTCTCCTTCTCCTCCTTCGAATTCATCTCGTCCACCTTGTCCACCTTTCCACCTCGTCCACCTTATCCACCTCGTCCACCTCATCCTCCCTCAACTCCTCCGCCTCCTTCTCAGCCTCCTCCTCCTCCTCCCCCTCCTCCTGCTGCTGCTCCACCTCCTCCTCCTCCTCCTCCATCTCCTCCTCCTTCTCCATCTCCTCCACCTCCTCCACCTCCTCCACCTCCTCCACCTCCCCCACCTCCTCCTTCTTCTCCTCCTCCTCCTCCTCCTCCTCCTGCTGCTGCTGCTCCTCCTCCTCCTCTTCCTCTTCCTCCTCCAACTCCTCCTCCTTCTCCATATCCTTCTTCTCCACCTCCTCCTCCTTTTCCAACTCCTCTACCTCCTCTACCTCCTCTACCTCCTCTATCTCCTCTTGATCTGCCTCCTCTACCTCCTCTTGATCTACCTCCTCTAACTCCTCCTTCTGCTCTTCCTGCTCCTTCTCCTGCTCCTTCTCCTCCTTCTGCTCTAAGACTTCCTGCTCCTTCTCCTGCTCCTTCTCCTGCTCCTTTTCCTGCTCCTTTTTCTGCTCCTTTTCCTGCTCCTTCTCCTGCTCCTTCTCCTTGTCCTGCTTTGTCTCCTCCTTCTCCACCACCTTGTCCACCTTCATTTCCTCCTCCTCCTTCCACCCCCCCTCCACCTCCTTTATGGGCTTTGCTGCCGTCGCCGTCGCAACTGCTGCCGCTACAGCAACAAATTGGAGATCGGCGCGACTGCTACCGCCATCGCCGCCAACGCCCTGGTCACCGCATTCACCGCCGCCATGCTCCTTCTCCTGCTCCTTCTCCTTGTCCTGCTTTGTCTCCTCCTTCTCCACCTCCTTGTCCACCTTCATTTCCTCCTCCTCCTTCCACCCCCCCTCCACCTCCTTTATGGGCTTTGCTGCCGTCGCCGTCGCAACTGCTGCCGCTACAGCAACAAATTGGAGATCGGCGCGACTGCCACCGCCATCGCCGCCAACGCCCTGGTCACCGCATTCACCGCCGCCATGCTTGCCGCGACCGCCGCCACGCTTGCCGCGACCGCCGCCACGCTTGCCGCGACCGCCGCCACGCTTGCCGCGACGACGGCGACGCTTGCCGACACCATCACCGCCATTGCCGGCGCCATCGT
>WBZZ01000848.1:52500-77639 GCA_019918135.1 Paulinella micropora
TGCGAAAACGTCACGAGGCAATTTCCATCAGGCAAGTTGATCTGAACTTTCTGAACTTTTTGCAAGCTACTACTTCTTAAAAGCTCTTTCAAACTCATTTCTACTGCAATTCTTTTGCCGCGAGCGTACAAACAGCATTATCGCGACCCAACATGTCTGCGTCATCGAATACTTCGACAAAAAAACCTGCCGCAACAAACCTTGGACGCGAGTCCAAGAGTGAAGGAAAAATGGTTGACACATTGGAACAACAGAGCCCTGCCTCTGGCAATAGCAGCGCACAAAGAGCTGGCGACGCTGCCAGAGTCTTGGAAGCTTCCCAGGAGCTGAAAGCCAGGAGCAAATTGAAGTCTGGTGATTCGAGGAAGAA
Source organism: Paulinella micropora (assembly GCA_019918135.1). Classification (NCBI taxonomy): domain Eukaryota; phylum Cercozoa; class Imbricatea; order Euglyphida; family Paulinellidae; genus Paulinella; species Paulinella micropora. The sequence goes on from WBZZ01000848.1 coordinate 52,871, forward strand.
TGAGCAGCGACTGGTTTCCAACGTCAGACTGCTTTTGTCTTTGCTCTTCGTCAAGCAAGACAGCAACGCATACAAAGAGACGAACGCGATGGGAAAAGTCATAATTGCATACCTATGTTGGGGTCTGCACACAGGTTGGTGTGAAACCGTCATGGGGCTACCACAAGTCTACAAAAAAAACGTCGTGCGTCAATCTACTTTGGTACTGTTTGAACTTGCTCTGTGCACTTCGTGATGTCAGTGGTGGCACTTATATGCAGCGCATGATTACTTCTTGTTGGCTTTCTGTTCCAGGAACTAGCAGCTTCGCTGGATATGTTCCAACTGCCACGGCAGCTGGCGGCACCCAAACGCTCCAACATCAGCATGGAAGAGGTGGCTGCCTACGCAAATACTTTGGGGAATTTACTGGAAAGCAGGTCTGGAGCTGAGTCTAACTATCGCTACATTCCAGAAGGGAAGATTGTATATTACCTACGGTATCGGTATTGGGAACACAGCATTATCCTCGGTGTCTTGCACAGGTACCGGTTTGTGCATGCATCCATAGATTCACGGCGTATGATTCCGCAAATTGCCGCGTGCATCGCCCACGCTGAATTGTACCTCAACAAGCTTCCAGTTATTAATTATGGCATGGATGAGTGCATAGACCGCAATAATATTACATATGTGTAATATCTGATGTGTGAAATTGATTTTTTTTTTTTTTTTTTTTTTTTTTTTTTTTTTTTTGTAACGCGTTTGGGTTATTCAGGATATCCTCGAAGCATCAGGAGCAAGTGTTAGAATACTCTTGCAAACTCAAACAAGGCAAGAGGCTGACCACCATGCAGAAAAACTTGGTACTCTATGTGACCTGGCACAAAGAGTACCCAAGTCACAAGGTATACATGCATGTATGTATATGTATATGTATGTATGTATGTATGTATGTATGTATGTATGTATGTATGTATTCATGCATGCATATAATATTATGTATGTAGCATGTGCGTATGTAGCATGTATGTATGTATGCATGTATGTATGTATGCATGTATGCAATATTTATGTATGTATATGCACAATGTATGCATTTATGCATGCATTTATGTATTTATATGTGTATGTATGTATGTATTCTGGTTGAATGTGTATAAGGCATTGATCGAAAGAAAAACTGGAGGCACCCATAACTATGACGGAAGAGAGATCTGCGGAGTACAAAGCCGCAGAGTCCACGCTCCCAAAGTTCACCCGCCGAGGCTATATAGGTTTTTGGCAGATCATGGGAATCATGAAGGCGAAAAGCCTCCTGATTTGGCAAATCCAGCGACACCCCAAGTACTGCGAACCATGTATCATTGGTGCCGAGATGGTTGCTCAGGTCATTTATAATAATGCATAAACATACATTGCCTGTATATATATGTATATATATATATATAAGTAAGGAAGTAAGATATATATTATTATTATATATATATAATATGTATATATATATAAGGTTGAGGCATGGAAGTAGAAAAAAAAGCAGCACACTCACGGCAATATAATATATATATTGGCACATTCGCGGCGCTCGCGGCGGTCGCGGCAAAATTTGCCGCGGGCATATATATATATATATATATATATATATATATATATATATATATATATATATATATATATATATATATATATATATAAAGGTTGAGGCATGGAAGCAGGAAAAAATCCAGCTTGCAAAGGAAGGAAATACAGCAGGGTTGGCGGCGCTGGATAAAAAAATCGATGCAAACCGGAGGGCTTTGCAAGACTACGAGCGACACAAGGGGCTGCAAGCCATCGTGAAGCCCTACATCGCCGACTTCCAGCGGGAAATGCACCACGATGAATGCCTCATGGTACAGTCACTGTGTTGACTACATACATACAATGTCACATACAATTACATACATGCACACATGCATACAATCATACATGTAGGTACACGACTACGGTGGTCTTTATTCATACAGTGGAGAAAAATTCTATGTCTTCTGCATAGTTTCAATTTTTTATGCAGAGGAAGAGGATCATATACCAACACGAGAAGCTTTTCTTTTCTTTGGAAAGGGTACGTATATATACAAATAACATAACACACAGAGCAATACTAATATGATCATACATTTGTTCTACATTCACACATTATTACAATATTACATAATATCACGTATTACACTTCTAGGGTCCATGACGGCCGCAACAACTGCATGATGCTGGAAGCAGATGTTCACCAAGTTTCAGATACATACCCGATGGTTCCCCAGCCGCCGCATCGCAAGGCAAATATAGATTGACAGAGCAAGTACAACGTAACACCGCATTTTCCTTTAGGCGTTTTGTCCTGCAAACGGGTGACAACGGAGCCAACGTCAAATCCTACGGCCTCATCAATTTCTGGTCAGGCATCAGGAAGTGGCTGCAAGACACATTTGGAGAAACAAAGTTTGAGTTCGAAACGGCAACTTACCCCCACCCCCCTTGCCACGGCGATGGGCTGGCAGGTGCCCTTTTCAATGCATCTCTTGAACGCTTTCGTTTTATGCATGGATGGATTGATGGATGGGTTGAGAGATGGATGGATTCGAAATTCACTGAAATTGGTGTCATGTATTGCCCATTGAATGCTGTTATGCGCAGATTGGCATATCAACTTCGTCAAGAAGCAGGCGTGGCGGCAGCAAGTCACCAGGCGACTTGCTTTCTACAAAACTTCTGAATATGCCGACCTCTTTCGACAGCGGCCGAAAACCCACGTGGCTACAGTCCCCGAACAATTCACGGTGAGAGACTTTGACGACGCAACTAAGGAACCCGTCCTGGACACGCCACACATCCCAACTTCAAGGCCGGCTGACAACAGAATCGGCCAGGGTGTCAAGAAAGTCTCTTCAATCAGGTTCATTAGTAGTTAGATTAGCCTTAGTGCATTTATTTGATCATCAGTGGTAAATAGAACGTGTTATCCCTAGGGCTTCTATAGCTACATGCATTTGTAGGTACTGGCACCTGGATTCCAAGGGGACAAGGTTTTCGAACCAGGAGTAGCAATCGCCCGTGAGCACCCACTGGCGTCGCAAGGTACATAATCATTGAGAATTTGGAGGGGGAGGTGGGGGGGGGGGGAGGGGGGAGGTCAGAGGCAGAGCTTCGAGAGATTCCATGAAAAGGTAATCTAGCGATCTGCAGCTTTAGTAGCCGCAAGTGCTCGCAGCTCTTGCTCCGCCCGGTGCTTCTGTCAGATCCTCCATCCGACCATGCGGGTGTTTGCGAGGCCTGGCAAGGAGGGGTCGGAGAGAACGTTTCCAGAAGGGATGCAGATTTTATTCGACTGCAACAACAGTTTGAGCTTGCGCGAACTCCGTCTACTGTCAACATCAGGGAGATACGCAGTAACAAAAAAGGGGGGCGGAAGCCCCGCAAGTCCCAGGTGACTCTGCAGCAGCTACTCGATGGCCCGCAACTACCAACCGTCGAAGCAATGACTGCCGCCTGCTCTGCAGCAGAACTGAAAGCATTGTGCAATCAACTCGGACTGTCTAAAAGTGGGTCTAAGTCTGCGCTCGCACAAAGTCTCATCAATGCTTGGAAAGATGGCCAACATCCATCACCTGCCTCTGCCTCCACATCCGCGGATGGAGTGAATGGAGCTTCTGCTGCGCCAGCGCCTGCAGCGCTCGCGGCGGCGTTCGCGGCAGGTCCCTCGTCAAGTGTACCTGCAGCTGCTATGGTCGCGGCAAACCCTATTTTAGATGTGCCTCAAGCTGTTCCTGGGGAAATTGCTTCTTCTGCGCCGGCACCTGCAACGCGCACGGCGATTGCTGCATCATCCTCGTCAAGTGTGCTTGCAGCTGACATGGTCGTGGTAGGGTCCTCGCCAGGTGTGTCTGCAGTTGTCCCTCGGAAACGTGCTATTGCGGCGCTGGCGGCACCTGCAGCGATCGCGCCAGTGTCCGCTATTTCACCGAACGTGTCTGCAGCTAACGCAATCGCGGCAGGGTCCTCGCCGGGTGAGCCCGCAGCTGCCAGACTCAGTCAGAAACGCATGCGTCTTAGTACCGGTGGCAGAAAAAAAACGCAAGCAGGCTCAGGGGTAGCAAATGTCTTTCTGCAGTCTGCAGAAAGCCTTGCATCAGGGTCATCATTAATTTTACTACGTATCTGGAAATAAATACATTGATAAATTAATACATACATTAAATCATTAATACATTAATATGTTTATACATACATATATACATCAATACATACATTCACACATACATACATTTATATACATACCTTTTCAGAATGGAGTTGACCATGGCAAGCGCGCAGCAACCGACAGCTGCGCCTGCGTTTGCATCGTCGTCGTTGCGGAGATCTTCCCGTAGCACCCGCTCGGAGAATACTTACGTTGGACTGGACCAAGAAGAGCAACCATCCGAGGGTGAAGATGAAAATTGGGTTTATGAAGGCAGTGAGAGCGACGATAAGAGCGAGGGCGATGAATGAATGATATTCAAGTTTGGGATCCGTTGCTTTTATAAAATAACCATCCTATAAGTAACTGCCGCCACCATGAGTCTCACTATAATGTTCTTCCGCTTAAAATTTACCAGCGATGAGTACTGAAATAAAAAACATATGTATATATTTCTTGTGGTTCGAAATCGATTTGGGAAACTTGTGTTTAACAAAGATTACGCAACAAGTCTTAGCTTCCTTCTTGCAATTGGAAATTCAGTGCTAGTGAAATAATCTATCTAGCCTCTCCTTCAGGCTCACTCCGGCTTGACGGATGCAGTCTTAATATTATTGGATTTAAGAAGTTTTTAATATTACTTTTAAAGAATTATGAAGCACACCAAAAGTAGGTAGCACGTGCCAAGATGCAACAAAAATGTATGTCTTGGATGCGCGGCGTTAAAGTTGTTGTGACAAAATTGCATAATGTAGGTCTGAATCGCTAAACCAAACCGGATCCAAGTTTGTTCTTTAGAAGAGCAGGCCTGCGGGTTATGCAGAAAGTTTCTGAGTCGTAGATACCCAGCCCGCCGCGAACGCCGTGAACTAAGTATGCAGGGAGAGAACTGATAAGCTCGCAAATTATTTCAAACAAATATGGACTCATGTTCATGCAGATACACGTGCTCGAAGACCTGCCAGACAGCCTTGCTAGTCGCGGCAGCACCGAATGACTTCGCGGCGCTTCGCGGCGGCTGCGGCTAAGTCTGCCGGGAGAGAACCTGGTGAGCCTGCCGCCATCCAGCCTCAAACGAAACATCATTTATGCATGTATTCGAAGTGTTTTCAAGTAATTATCTGTGCTTGTCATGGTCAGCAGGCTGAATTAACCCAAGCAAGGAACACATCGACAGCTGCCGCAACCGCCATGAATGGGGAAGGGATGGCTGAAGGTGTGCCAAGCTGCGGTCGATTAAGTAGTAGCCATTGATGTAGGTCTAAATCGCTAAACCAAACCGGATCCAAGTTTATTGTTTAGAAGAGCAGGCCTGCGGGTTGTGCAGAAAGTTTCTGAGTCGTAGATACCCAGCCCGCCGCGAACACTGTGAACGCCGTGAACTAAGTCTGCCGGGAGAGAACCTGGTGAGCCTGCCGCCATCCAGCCTCAAACGACACATCATTTATGCATGTACTCGAAGTGTTTTCAAGTAATTATCTGTGCTTGTCATGGTCAGCAGGCTGAATTAACCCAAGCAAGGAACACATCGACAGCTGCCGCAACCGCCGTGAATGGGGAAGGGATGGCTGAAGGTGTGCCAAGCTGCGGTCGATTAAGTAGTAGCCATTGATGTAGGTCTAAATCGCTAAACCAAACCGGATCCAAGTTTATTGTTTAGAAGAGCAGGCCTGCGGGTTGTGCAGAAAGTTTCTGAGTCGTAGATACCCAGCCCGCCGCGAACGCCGTGAACGCCGTGAACTAAGTCTGCCGGGAGAGAACCTGGTGAGCCTGCCGCCATCCAGCCTCAAACGAAACATCATTTATGCATGTACTCGAAGTGTTTTCAAGTAATCATCTGTGCTTGTTATGGTCAGCAGGCTGAATTAACCCAAGCAAGGAACACAGCGACAGCTGCATTGAAGAAGGTAAAGGTTTGTATAAAATTGTGAAGGTGCACGCACGTTTGTCATAAATTTGTACTGGACACACTGTATATATCACGAGTAAAGCATTAGGAAGGAGTCCGGATGCAGTAGCTATGATAGGTAGCGTGAATTAAAAAAAAAAAAAAAAAATCGCGGCAGGTGGACGCCGCGAAATGCCAAAAACACCAAAAAACACACGCCGTCAAGTTACCAAACTTGAGAGAATCGCAAGTGTGATGTCGGACGTCATAGTCCTGCATAGATCTATCGTTTTTTACATGCTTTGTGAAGAAAACAAATTTTTTCAGATAGTGTAAACCGCCGCCAAGCGGTTCACGGCGCCGCGAACTGACAACAACTTTCGACCGCTCGTTCTCACTCAAAACATGTGTGACACCTAAAAGCTCTTGCAGGCCTTCAGTACTCATATGTATGAAGCTAAAAAAATTTTGAAAAAATTTCTAGCGGCCCTGCTTCGTAGCAAAGTAGAAATCAGCTCAGATAGTGTATAGTGCACTTGAAAAGTGCGAACGTGTCCAGTCTCCTACCAGCTTGCGGCGCGCCATACAGAGCTCCATCTACTCTCCATATCATGCTTTTATGCTCTTCACTGTCTATCCCATCGGGTGCATAAGCGTAAACAGAATCATGCATTCGTGCATTCAGATAAGCATTTTTGAAGTCTATACCGTATAGCTTATGTCCATGCCATGCTGCAAGCTTAGACAAAAAGAGTAATGAGCGATGCGCGGCACAGGGCACAAATAATTGATCTGGGTTATAGCTAACTCCTGGCTCTAGCATATCTCCCCGCAAAGCTAACCTTGACTTAATGAACTTACGTCCCTTTTCGTCTAGTTTGACTTTATGTACCCATGTTAGTCTCACTACCTTTACTCCTTTTTCTTTCGCTTCCTTAGGGCTTACCCACGTGTAAGTGTTAAAAGAGTTTAGAGCTTCAATCTCTTTATCCATCTCTGCTTTCAACACTCTTTCGCGGTCAATCCCTCATCAACGATTGCCTTAGGTACCTTCAATGTCAGGTACAGTAACGCAGTCGTTTGATCCTCTACGATACTTTCTGCGGACATCTCGGGATGCTCTAGTTCTCCGACGGGTCTTATCCTATCTATCCGATGATTTCTAATTTCACTATCTAACATCTTTTCTACTTGACCGTCGTCAAAGATTACGAAGTGACTGGGCTTAGGCACCTTACGGGCTTTAAGTCTCTCTCCTTTCTCGCATGGTTCTAAGACTTTTCCTTCTCTCTTAACTGATTGCCAGTTGTCTCCATATTCTTCCTTTGCCCATTCTTCTCCGAAAGCTACTCCCGGCACACTAACTCTCTCTCCTGTCAATGTAGCTGCTTTTACTGCTGCCTTCCTTTCTGCAGGTGATTGTGTAACTGGTGTCCTAACCTTTGCTTCTCGTTTCCCTCTCACTATGTTAGCTGATGTGATCTTGTCACTTTGCTCCCAAGTGAGGCCCTTTGTGGGCGCGTCTCCCTCTACGTACCTCCTCCTAGGGTGGTCTGCTTCGGGGCTTTGCGCCTCTGACGATGTGACGGGTGTTACCCCATCATCCTTGTCGTCAGCTAGTTCTCGCTGGGCAGTTCTTCGTCGTGCCACTGCACGCGCGCGCCCGCCTCGACCGAGCCCCCGCCCCGTCGGGCCTTTCGGACCGCCATGGCACGCGACTCGGTGGGCCAGTACGACACCACCAAGACAGACCCCACGGGCGGGCCGTCGCGCAGCTCGCGTACCTCGAACCCGCGCGCCTTGGCCCTGCGCGTCTGCTTCGCCTTTTCTCTTGACTGTTCAATGGCTGCCTCGAGCCCGTGCGACTGTTCAATTGCTGCTGGGCGGGCTTGGACTGTCGGCTGGGTATCGGAATAGGATCGTCGACTACCCGATCCAAAATATCTCTCCACCACATGACGGTGGGATGGATTGGAAGGACTTTTGACTGTCTGGTGACTTTTGACTGTGTGGTGACTTTCGACTGTCGGGTGTGTAGTTTTACTAAGGATGGCCGCTTGACTTGCATGACAACTACAGGCACAAAGAAACTTGCTTGTTGTGTTTGGGTTGGGCCCTGTCCCGAACGCTCCCCGTACATTTGTGGCCGCCCCCCCCCCCAAAGTCGCGCAACTGTGTATGGGGGGGGGGGGGGCGGGCTAAACCTCTTATTGCTTTTGCCGTTGGCCAAGATCATCGCCTGCGTCCCATCCTTTTGCATTTTTCTCTTGCTGTGCGACCGTGCACACACAAACCCTGCGGTTTGCTGTGCGACCGTGCACACACACACACACCCTTGCGGTTTGCTGTGCGACCGTGCACACACACACGCACACACTGTCTTGGGTTTTACTTTTGTTTCTTTGTTTTCGATGCTTAGGTTTCTTTTTCGGTGGTTTAAGAACCGTGGTCTCAGAGTTTGTGTCATGCCGCCTGTTTTTTTTTTTGTGTTGACGTGGTTGTTTGGTTTGGTAGCATTTTTTTTCTGTTGCTCGGCTCATGCACACGAGGTCGGGGCGAGCTCTCGCAAATAGCGACCCCCAGCAGAAGCCGCGCCGCGTGCCGCGCCGCGCGCCGACAGTGCAGCCGTGCGAGGAGCTGCGACTCTGATGGGAGACCGGAATCTGGACGGTGAGTGTCTTTTTCTTCCTGTAACTCCTCATGTTTGTCTAACTCCCCCTCATCTTTATGTTCGGGTTCGTCTATCGGCTGCTCTAGCTGGATGGTGTCATTACTATCCCCCTCAGATTCCTCGTCGTCCCATCTAACTTCTCTGGGTGGGTGAGCATCCTTGCCAACTACATTGTGGTTAAAGCGTACATGACGCACAATTGTGATTTTTCGACCATCCCAAACTCGGTATAGTTCCTTGAATACATCATATCCAAGTAACATCACACGCTTTCCCCTATAATTGCCTTTGCCTACCTGCTTTCCTGTGTACATTACGCCTAAACATCCTATAGGCTTAAGTTGTCGGATAGCTGGCTTGTAGCCCAGACATTGCTCAAAAGGTGAGATTCCCTTCCTAGGCCCCGTCGTGGCTGGTAGAATGTTGTGCAATGTTGTGGCTGTGTGTTCCATTTCCGCCCAAAATTGGGGTGGTAAATTAGCCTCATATCGCATGGCCCGGGCTGGTCCGGCTGTGATGTCGTTGACCTTCTGCGCTATGGGATTGCCATCTTTATCACCTGGAGCACTAGTCTTCCAAATGAATTGTAGGGGTTTCCACCACTCTATAATCTCAGTTGGGACATCGAACTCGTTGTCGCAAGTGATCTGTCTGACTTTCTTCCCTGTCTGCCTCTCAAACCATGCTACCGCTTGCTTCAAACAATCTACAAACTCGTTCTTGTAACGTCACTAATAATCTTTGATGTACCCCGAGTAATCGTCTGTAACGCAAAATTTATAGTACTTTTCGTGATTTGACATTACCGCCCAAGGTCCGGAAGTATCTATGTGCAAAATCTCACAAGGGTAACTCGCTCTCCTAATTCTATTAACCCTTAAATCTGGGAAACACTTTAGCTTTCCCCATCATACAGGCTTCATAAAATCTAACACTATCCTCGCTTCCTGTTAATTTTCTACCCATTGCCTTGCCTAATGCATAGGTCTTTGGTAAAGCTTTATGCCCACTACACTGATGTATGACATAAATGTCAACGGGCTTACCCTTCTTACCTTTCTCAGGATACATAGCGTATAAAATGCTGCCTCTAGCTTCCTCGTTCTCACTTACTCTCGCTTGCTTGCTCTCACTTTCTCTCTCTTTGGGGATTCCCGCCCCGCTTACCCCGTCTTATTCTTCTTCTCTTTTATTCTGGGGTTGTAACGCTCGTTTATGTCGAGGGGTTTGTCTTTCTCATTGTCCCAGTGGTAGAGCATGCCAGGCGTCAGTCTCCCCCTCACGATCACGTCACTCTCTTAAATTCTTTTGGAGCGTTTTAGGATAAGTAGTTGCCCATTTTGATGAATGATAGATCTGTGGTGGTTGTGATCCATGTTTCCAGTAGACATAATGTTGACTGGCACCCTATTGTCTAACAACATATCTTTCTTTACCAAAACTGGCTTTCCTGATCCATCTATTCTTGTCAATCTTGCTTCCCCCATGTTTCGCACCACACTCTCTCCGTTTCCTGTGACTAAGCTAACGGGATCAATCTCTCTGACGTTGTTTAAGATGTGCGGTGTGCATGCTATGTCCCTGGACGATCCGCTATCTTGCGTCCTACCGTCTCGCTATCGTCTACCATGAGATTGTGGCCTTCCTCTTCTTCATCTTCTCCCTCATCATTCTCTTTCCATTCTGTTTTATTCTTTCTTCTCTTCTCAAATCTCTTCTCGTACATCCAATCAAGCTCTTTTCTTGCTTCGCAATACGATTTAAAGCTTATGGAATTCCCGACCTCATCTCCTCAGAGGTTCTGAAGTGTTCTAGGTTCTCCGGGTCAAACTCCTCATCATCCTCCTCCATATCTGAGTGTCCGTCTATCTCCCGTCTCTTCCTATCAAACTCCCTCTTTCTCGCTGCTGCCTGTTCTGGACTAAAGAACTTGTATGCATCTCCTGAGTGTAACTTCCACAAAAGTGCGTTCAGTGTAACCCCTCTCGCTTCTACCTCATGCCAAATCTTCATAATGTGGGGCGTTGATCGTACAATTAAAAGAGCAAATTGATTGTAGTCGTTCTTAGCTGAGTCGAGTATCCCGTAGTCTATTATTCCTAAAAGCTCTGTGTAAAACTCGTTCTCTTTGCCGTCCGGGTCGTAACACAAACACTCTTTCACTGCTATCTTTTCTGCTCCCTTCGTTAACACATATAGCAACCTAGCTATTTCCGTCTTGCCAGGTCTTGGATGTCCTTCACTGTGTCTGAACTCACACTCCCACTTAGCTCTTTCCTTAGCTTTTGCACTCTGAGTGGTTCTTGCTGCTCTCTTCGCTATGACTGTTTCTCTTGTGACTTGTGGTGTGCCTGGTGCATGCTTCAGAAATACTTCGTTCACAGCCCAAAACACATCAGTCAACAGTCCATCTGCCTCTGATACTCTCTCTTCTTCCTTCTTTGTCATCATCACCACATCTCCCGTTTCATCATCCAAAACACACAGGTTGTTCAGCTGTTCACTTATCCTCTTAAAGTCTTCAACGCTTATTACCTTTCCGTGTTCTGTCCCTCTTTTACTGCTCTTCCCCACAGGTGTTTCATGTGTGTGTGTCTCGCTTGTCTGCTCTGTCTGTGACTCTACACTGTCTTCTACTCTATCCAAAGGAGACGGACCTTGTGGTAGTAGCGATGGTAGCCATGACTTGCCTTCATTTGTCCCTCCTACACGCTCATCAGCCTCAACAAAAGCCATCTCTTTTCCAGCCCTGGTCCTGCCGGTCCTTGCCTCATTTCCTGGTAAAACAGCATCATTCCGTGATTCCGTACTGACTCCTTTCTTACCGGGTTTTTCGACACTTTCCTTGTCTTTTTCTCCGATATTTGCGGGACTTAGCGAGTTTTTCTTTACGGGTTTTGCCGTATCTTTTTGCGAGATTTGCTGTACACTCGCCCCCTTTCCCTCCCGCTCTCTCAGTATGCTTATCATCTCACTCTCTGACGGATAATCTTGGGAAGGGCGTGGGCGACGTGAAGGGTCTTGTGCTAGGTCGATGTCAGGGAATAGTGGGTCTTGACGGGCATGATAACCACATAAGTCTGCATACACTAGCCTCTTTGCTGCCTCACCCGCCTTGCCCCAACTCCCCCCCTGTCCAAACTTAACTCTACACTGTTCTCCCTTCCAGTTCCGCCCACAACGAGGGGTTAGTTGGCCTGTGGTGTGACTCTTGGGAGTGAATGTAGTGGAACGTGGTGTTTCTTTCTTTGTCTGTCGAGAGTTCTGAGAGGGTGTGAGTGTCGGTTTCTCACTTTTCCGTTTCTCTTTCTCTTTCACTTGCGAGGGTTTTGGTTGCAATGGTGAGGGTTGGACACGTGTGTCTCGTGAGGTTGTGAGGGCAGGAGTGGTTGTTGTAGAGGTGTTGGGGTGTTGAGCACTAGTGAGAGTGCGAGGTGGAGGGTTGTGGGGTCTGTCTCGGAATGTGTTTCGAGCCATTGGAGCACTCGACAGCTCCCCCCACCCCCCACGGGCTCTTGCGGGTTGATCTAAGGGTTTGTTGTCACTTTGCTCCTTTGGAGGCTCACTATCCTCCTCGCCCTCTTGCTCTGCCTCACGAGCAATAATGCTTTCCCCACTTTCTATGTTTTTCTCCATTGCTTCTTCTGCACCCTCCATCATGACTAGCCCATACTCTTCTTCTTCTGAGATGTCTTCCCCTTCAGACTTATCTTCCTCTTCCTCTTCACCCTCCTCTCCTACTTCTCCCCTCATAAGAGTGACTCCTTTGGCTCCTTTCTTTTTGAACTTGCCACTCTTGTCTCTTTGCTTTCCTTTTGTGGAGTTAGAGTGAGTTGCCTTTGGACTAGTTCGTTTGGGGCTTGACTTTTGTTTGGGGCAAAAACTCTTTGTGTGCTCAGTCTGGTAGCAGTTATAGCATGTCGCTGTCAGCCACCACTCCTGCTCTGAACTATCACTACCATTCTTGTTGCCCTTGCCCTTCCCGTTCTTAGTCCATTTCTTGTTCTTCTCTCTCTTTTCTCCCTTCTCTCCTCCCTCTCCTTCTCCAAACAGTAGATTCGCTCCCTTACCCTCTCTCTTCCTCTCTTTCTCTTTCCTACGTTCCTTCCTCAGTCTCTTCTGCTTCGCTTCCCACAACACGTAAATTTCTCTTGCCGACTCTACCATATCATCATGTGTTGGCCTGCTCGCTGCTGCTAATCTATAATGATCGTTGAGGTAAGCGGGCCCATAGGCCTCATGCTCTGCTAGCTTCTCTAAGAACCCATTTACTGCTTCCTCTGGCTCAAATGGCTTCCCTCTCAGAGCTTCTAGCCAGTTTTTCTGCAGTAGATGTTGTGTTAGATACTCATCCATATCCTCTGTCGGTCTCGGTCTCATCTCTTTAAATGCTTTCTCCTCTATGCATCTCGCCGCACCACTTAGATTACCGTATTTTGCTTTGACAATGCCTACTTTCTCAAACGGGCAATTAACGTTTTTACTGCGCAGAAATTGAACCACCTTGGATTCCGAGAATGCTGCTGTTACGAGAAGTTGGAACATCCTGCAGCGATGCAGGTACTGCATTTCTTCTCTGTATCTTTTCTTCCTCAGCAAATACACATCCTTGTTGGTTCTTGTCATCTGTCTTTTCTTCTTTCTGTTCGCCCTATCCTCCCAAGCTTTCTTCTCTTCTCTTGAGAGGTCTTTCCAGTTGGCAGGTTTTTCTACCTGTGTCTTCGCGTCTGGTGGTGTTTGGCTACTTCTCTGTCTCGGTTGTCGTGTTTGTGGTGTCTCTGTTTCACTTTCTTCTTCGTCTGATCCTTCCGGTGTGTCTACCTCGTGTGGTTCTCTCGGTTCTTCCATTTCTTCTGCTTTTCTCATCCTGTCTCTGTCAAAACTATACTTTGTTCTTGCCGCTTTATGGTCTTTAAGAGTATCATGAAACATATCCCCGAGTGTTGTGCTAATCCCGTAGGCATATTCCTCTATCCGGTTATAGCAACTCTGTAAATCCTTTTTGTTTCCGCTAAACACCGGAGTGTGAGACATCAATTGTCTCATGCTGATCGCATGGTGCCGAAATTCGTTTCCCCAGCGGCTCATAACCGTTGATTAGGTAATACCCGGTTATTCACGGACCTAATACCTTAGACGCCGGTTTGCTGAGAGACTCCGTTAGAAGCCACGATACCAATCGACACTTTTAATCCGCACGTATATAGCTGAGAACTGACAAACTAAAGGTAATAATGAAACTGATATAAAGTCCGCACGACTGTAATTATTACACAATGACTATTGTCCGATTCTGAATGCCAATATGGACCGTTACGTCCGTTACACTTATTGACTAGAACTATACGGATAAATTACTTACCATTCACAAAGTAATCACTAAAAAAAAAACGTAATTGTCCTACCAACGAGATCCTAGCGGGCAGCCATGCCTTTGTGCCGGACGCTTCCACTTCCCTAAATACTCGGGCCTTGTGCCTCGATAAGTTACGGATTCCATGCTCCCACTACGGGTTTGGGTAAGAGTACTATCTCCCCTATTGACCATCAACTTTGCAACCAGACAGAAAAAAAAAGGTTAGTGCGTGGTTCTGTATTGTTGCTTGTAGGGTCAACATGAATTAATAGCGCCGGCAATGGCAGCTCCTAATCACAAGCTGCTGACTTACTCATGTAGGCATCACCCCCCGGATAGCCGGTAAAAAGTACCCTTTTTCTGGTGTCAGGTGCACCTAGTTTTTTCCCATTATTTTCAATATCGTTTGGCCGGATTTGACCTAATGCCATTTTAACCTTGGTCTGTTGCCGTTTTCTTTTCGGCTTCACTGAGCTAATATAACGAGACATCATTCTCTTTTGGGGATTTGTGTCTGGTTGTATTACCGACTTTTTATTGAGCTATCTTCGGGGATTGTAACATTGGAGTCACCAGCACAAGGCTGATTTCTTTTCTGGCTTGTTTTTGGCACAGCAGAAAGAAAAATTGGACAGACCTATCTCTTCTGAGTAGGTGTTCCAAAAAACAAATACTCCAGCACATCCCCACACAGCTCTTTTTGCAAAACTAGACGTCTAGGCGTTTGTGAGTAGGTGTCTCAGTACCCTCTCCACAGCCTGTATCTGTGTCCTCACAAGGAGGCCAGACACCAGACCTCGTAGCTGTTCTTTTGTTCTCTCTTGAGACAGAGACAGAGTAGGTCAACAGACGTACAAACAAACACTCACAGTTACAAACAAACTTGAAGGACACGAGCGTAGTACTCTACCTTTCAAGTCTGTGCACTTTGTTGCCTCTCAAACCACACACATCAGAGTATTTTTGCAAATCTCTGACTGTCTTTCGACAATAGGTCTGAACAAGTGTCAGACGACAAGTCGACTTCTCAAGGAGTGCTTCTCTAGCCTCTTTGACATTATCTGTACATAGGTCCTCGTACCTCATAACAGATACAACAACAAAAAGAGAAAAAGAAAAGAGGAGTGGAGAAGGAGATCAAATTTTCAGAGAAAGTCGTACAGATTACTTCTTTCTCACAAAAAAAAACACATAAGACATAGAGGTGAGACGCTCTCTCTCTATACTGTCTTTTCGTTTTTTCTCTCTATTCGTTCCTCATAGACGAACAGAGCAATTACGAGGTAGAAACAACTCTGTCTCATCCGTATTCCTTCAGCGTCCATGTCTACTAGGTCTGAAGACTGGCAGGAAGGAGGGGGGGAGAGTGAGCGAACCCCAGGAAACGAAGAGGAGTTCGTTGACCCTCATGCAGAAGGAGGAGATCTGGCACCTTCCTTTGACACAGGAGGAGCAGAGAATCAATTTTTTACTGCGCCTTCCTTTGACACAGGAGGAGCAGAGGAAGTCGAGGAGGAGGAGAAGGGAGGAGAGGAAGCGAGGTTTGTGGCCGAATATGGCAAACTAAGTAAGAAGGAGTTTGAGGAGAAGAAAGGGAAGGATGAGGCCTATAAATGGCTATACATTCCCCAAGAAATGCGATGGGGACAACCCTTGAAGAAGGAGGACATCTGTTACCCTCTCCCAAGGCAAGCTCTGCCTCTGGCAGAATTCCTCAGAGACGACGGTACAGTTACAGGTGCAACACGTCTCATTTGGGGACAATATGTCTTTACTGGAGCTACTCGACCTCTCATGGACAGTGTTTGAGTGTGCTATACTCTTTGAGTACCTGACTGGAAAGACTGTGCTGCCATGGAACACAAGAGCACTGGCTAGGTTGCTCGATCCTGGTCAGGACATTGATTCAATAAAGAGAGTGGAAAAGGAGTTTAAGTTCAGGAATCCAAAAGGACAGATCAATGTCATGGATGTGTCTCTGAAACTTATGGAGGCCAAGTTAGTGGACCTGGGTAAACTCCAACACACCCAGTTTGGCAGGGACCTTCACCCGGCCCTGAGGGAAATAGAAGGCGAAGCTGGAGGGGTGACGAGGATGAAGAAGCTGCATGCGGCCTTGGTGAAGGATGACGCATGGAAGAGGTGGGTCTTCACGAAGGATCATACGATCTTGGAGGGGACGGCCGCACCACCCCCCACCAATAAAGCGGGAGAGAAGGAGTTGGCGGAGAAGGCCTTGTTCCTTCGGAAGGCAGCTGAGATCCTGTCTTTTTTTCATTATGCCCAGAGCTGTATATCAAAGAGCTAGCGGCTGAGAAAGAAAAGAAGGAGATGGAGGCAAAGATTGCATTAGCCAAGGCGGCGGGAACAAAGGGACCGAAATATTCCTCTGGATCTTATATGGCTCCCTCGGGCCGCTCCGCCCCGTCAGCCCACACAGCCCCTTCGGCCCCTGCGACTAGCTCAGCGCCTACCACTGTCATTGTCAACAGTAATGACAAAAAGGACAGACAGGCTATCATACAGGCCTTCCAAAAATATACAAAGTCCGATGCCACTGCTCTGACGCTGTATGCAGAGACAGCGAGTCAGAAGGACACGGATGCGAACCTTCGAGACAAGCTCAGAAGAATTGATGCTTGTATGAAGCAGCATCCAACGGACGAAACACAGGAGTATGAGGCGTTGTACACCTTGTTGGACCCATCAATCATCACACAAGGGTTTGATGTTGGGGAGTACAAGGCGATGAGAGCGGTAGAGGTGGCGGCTAAGAGAGCAGCCTCAGACCTGCAATGCACGGTGCCAGTTGCCGTCCTCTTGCAATACTTTAAAACTCATGGGTATCAGCACCTGTGCACTGGTACTTTGATTGGGTTTGAGATTTTTCAAGAGGTGAACGAAGGGCTGGGCATTGGCACGAGGTTGGCAGCGATCCTCACTGAGGTCAGCGCCAAGTACGGGCTCTTTTATAGCCGGAAGTCTATCATTTTGTACTTCCTGAGTGCTTTGTGTACACGACACCCGAGCAAGCTCGCAAGGATCATACAGTCCTGTCCGACCTTCACGGCGGTGAAGACGGCGGATTTTTTAGAAACGAATATATACGAGAGGACTGTAGCGGCTACTCCGCCGGGCGACCTGTTCAAGGAGGTGCTCGACGCGTGTTCCGAATTGGACACGGCCACCGAGTCATTCTCCAGTGCCGCGACACAGGGGGTTGGAGGTGCTCAAGCAACACATGCAACTCGAACGGCAGGTCTCAAGAGGGGGAGAGATGAGCCGACGCCGTGCTACCGCTATTTTTCATACATGGCGTGTAAGCATGAGGCACAGAAAGGAGTAGGCAATTGTCTCTTCAGCCACGACTCTCTTGATGATAGGCAGCGAAATCTTTTCCTTAGAGAGCTCGAAGGCATGAAAAAGACCATGTACGCCATGTACAAGAAGGAGTTGGAGGAGGGGAGGTGGAATGCGAATATGGTCTCGGATGCGGAGTTCCGGGAGGCCATCATTTACTTCCTTGACAGAATGAAGAGAAGGGAGAAGAGAGAGACATCGGGCCGATCAAGGGCGCCGACTAGAGGAGGAGGAGAGACGAGAGGATCGTCACGAGGGTCCCGAGGGACACCAAGAGGGGCGGCACCACGAGGACGAGGCTTTCGTGGAAGGGGAGGACGGACCCCAGCGCGCCCTCCCAGAGGACACGGATACTGGAATTATAGCACCAGTTCCAGCTCCAACTACCCCCAGCAAGCTTATACCGCTACGGAGGGGGGACGTCAAGACGAAGACACCGGCTCAGGTGAGCGTGTTGTCGTCGTAGACTGACGGGAGGAGAAGAGAGAGGAAAAGAAGAGAGAGAAGGAGATAAAAACTGTTCTTTTTAATCCGACAGTCACAGTTATGCCTACTGTTGCTGAACAGGATACGAACGGTTCCGTTCCTCCTAGACGTGAAGGTGAAGGCACACAGCCTCACAAGCCTCAAGGTAAGCTTGCTAGTTCATCCTTCGAGAGCTAATATGATAAATGATGCGAATAGGAAGGCGAAGAAGGCGATGGAGGAGAGGAAGCCGAAACCAAAGGCTAGGTCTCCTCCTACGAAGAAGCAGCGGACCGTACCTCCGCCAAAGGACTCAATAGTCTCTGCTATAGACACGAGTACACTCGGTGTACCAGACTCTGTCCAAAAGACACTCGAGATACCGGAAGCCCCGGAGACTCAAGAAGTTAAGTTGGCGGAAAAGGGGGGAGAACGAGAAGAGGACAAGGAACTTGAGCTTAGACTCAAAACCCTAGAACGAAAAATTCATGTGCTAGCGGCTAGTTTACATAGACCAGACGCGCTATGCTACACTGACCCTTTTGTGAAACTTTACAAACCACATTAAAAGTTGGTAATGATACGATGGCGAATATTAATATTGTCGGCCAGAAGTTTTTGAATAGTCACCGGACATGGGTGGACAAAAACATTAGAAAAACAAAGGGGACCCTAAAAGGGGTAGGCAGCCGTACGGAAATTACGGGCATCGTCACATTAATTTTCAAATTGAAATCCGGTCGAGTATATCGTGCGGACCTCTATGTTGTCCCCGATTACCACGGTTCAATCCTGCTGTCGTATGACCAATTGGCTACGATGGGGGCTGTGATCGATTGCGCCGCACGGCGGGTGATTTATGGAGTGAAGAATGGAGAGGAGGAGGATATTAATCCGATGACTGCTACTGACTCATACGAGGCTTTTGAGCTGAGTCTAGCAACGGAGAGGAAAAAGTTGGCCTTCGTACATGAGGCAACTGAAGCGTATGTACACCCCTATGTCACAGTGCCGGAGGAACTGACCTGGACCGACAATTGGGAGACGGAGATGCAGGCGTATACGGTTACGATTCCCGCATGGGACAGAAAGTCTATTGATGACTTAGTCGTAGCGCGTAATGAGGAGATAATATGTGTTGCGAAACAGTGCCCGTCGTTGGCCAGATTCGCAGAAGGTGGCGGGGCAGATGTCCATATTACTAATGGCTACTGTTACCATGCGAAGGTGTCAGATGAGAAGAGAGAGGCGTTTGTGCCAAGGAGGAAGGGGCGTATCCCCGATACTCCAGCGGATGACATTAAAACTTTTATCACGAACTTTTGGGGCGATGTGCCTACCTGGCCGCGCTCATTAACTGAAGTGAAAAAGTGTCTACGGACTCTATTTGAGAGTAACAAGCCGCATACTGTCATTCTGCCATACAATGAGAAGGCGATCTGGGCACAGGAGATAAGGGACCGGCTTATTGATCATCCTATACCTGTTCCTTCTCGCAAGCAACAGTTACTGGTGGCTTGTCGACTCGGGTCTCGGGAGCAGAGCAGTGCATACAAGCAAAAGCTCAGAGCCCAGGACAAGTTGAAATTGATACCTCAAGCTTTCACATGCTTTGATGGTTTCTACACCCGTAAGGCTCCGATACAATACGCGAACCTTATTGATATGCTTGTCGGGCTGGGTCATGATGATGAGCCGGACACAGTCACGTATGAAAGAACGGGACTAGACGATTTGTCCGAGGAAGATTTAAGTTTGGAGGAGGACTCAGCGCCCCTCAAGGAGCATAAGAAGATGTCGGAGGAAGATTTCCAAGCGGCGGCGCGGAAAATTTTAGAAGAAGGAGTGGGTTCGGAGAGAGAGAAGGCGTTTCTCAAAGCTAAGATGGAGGCGTACAGAGAAATTTTCGACCCTCCTCGGGCAGGTGGTGTAAAGTCGGATGACTTCACTGCTGTCATTTACAAGATACCGGGTGCGGAGCCATCTCCGGCACCACGGAGGGCAAATTTGAGCATACATGAGGCAAAAATAGCGGAGGAGAATGTGAGACAGTTGCTCGATGAGAACTTTATTGAGAGATCTACATCTCCAATTGTCTCTCAACCGAAAATCGTCCCTAAGCCAGGAGGAGAATGGCGCTTGACGATCAATTATGCCCGTGTGAATAAGGTGCTAGAGGAAGAGAGAAATCCTCTGCCGACCTTAGAAGAAGGCAGAAGGGTGCTGCGGAATGCTAAATTCTATTCGGTCATTGACCTTAAGAACGGCTTCTGGCAGATACCACTGGACGAGAAATCCAGATGGCTGACTGCATTCGTTGTGGGTATGGAAATATACCAGTGGAAGGTGCTTCCAATGGGACTCAAACAGGCCCCGGGGCTCTTTCAGAAGGCGATGCAGAAGATGTTGAGCGGTCAATATGACGACCAGTCGGAGGATGGTTTTATGAGAAGGAGAGGACAGAAGGCGGGAGAATATGCATTTTGTTACATCGATGACATCATCGTATACTCTAACACAATGGAAGAGCATATCGATCACTTGTCAGATGTCTTCAGGCGCATCGGAGCTTTTGGCCTGAAATGCAACCTAAAGAAATGTCAGCTTGCCAGGACAAGTGTGACGTATTTGGGTTACGAGATTTCTCATAATAGGGTCTCGATATCGCGCGAAAAGAGGGAGGAGATCATGAGTAGACAGTTGCCAAAGAATCGCACGGAGTTACACTCTTTTCTTGCGATGGCACAGTACTACAGCCAGTTCATACCCGATTGGGGTGCAACTCGGGCTAAGCTGGAGAAGATGATTGATTTTGGAGACTTTGAGAAGTGGGATGAGGAGGCTTTGCAGGCGTTTAATACGCTCAAAGATATCATTTATAAAGATCCCAAGGACGGCGGATTAGTACTTATGATGCCCGACTTTACGAAACCGTTCGTAGTCGACACGGATGCATCTAAGTTTGCGATTGGCGCGGTGCTGCAACAGGAAGATGAGGAGAAAAAGTTGCGCCCGATCATGTTTATTAGTAGAAAGCTGTGTGCGGCGGAGCGAAATTACTGCACGCGACAGAGGGAGGCGTTGGCAGTAGTATGGGCTCTCAAGAGGCTCAGAGAATACTTGTGGGGAGGACCTCTATTCACGGTTAGGACCGATCATCACAACCTTCTTTGGTTGATGAATCATGAACAAACCGGCCGTTTGGCGCGGTGGCAAGCTTTCTTGTCATGTTTCAATTTCACGATGGTCTACTTACCGGGAAAGCGAAACGTAGTCGCTGATAGCCTTTCCAGGCTAGAGTTTCAGTCGCAGGTGTCGGCTCTCGTATCATCAGTGGAGATGATGGACCTGTCCACGGACAAGGTATACGAGGTGAGCCACATAGAGGCGATGCAGATGGCAAGAGGCGTTCGTTATGACCGCACGGGTCTACGATATAGTCCTCAAGGCCCGGAGCATGGCATATGCTGTGAGGCGCATGTTCTCGAAGACGCTGAGTGGTCTTATGAGGCATACGAGAACGCGAAGGCGAATATAAAAGAAGAGGAGGAGACGACTGAGGTCTGTACTGAACCTCCACAGGAAAATCGAAGCGAGCTTGATGAAGACCCGGAAAGGGTAGGAGTAAGGTTGGAGGACGGTACTATCCATATCGCCTCGCCTACCGCGTGGAGGCAGCAACAGGCGACGGATCCGGAGTTCAAGGAGCTCATAACGTTATACAAGAACCCTAATGAGCTTAAAAAGACTCCACAGATCAAAGATCAGATGAAGGAGATGGCGTGGAGAGATGGGCTATTGTGGTACAAGGGCCAGCATGGCAAATTTGCATCACAGCCTGACAAATGGACTCTCTGGGTACCAGAGAAGTTGAGGCGCTTTATATATGTCGCAGCCCATAACTGCCCCTTACTGGCACATCCGGGTCGACAAAGAACTCATTGGTTCATAGCGAGGCGATTTTGGTGGAAAGGGATGAAGGAGGAGATAGACAGGGAAGTGGACGCATGCATCCCATGCAAAACCACAAAGACACCGCTGAAGGCGAACTTTGGCCTGATCGGTACATTCCCGTTACACGCCGGGATGTTTGAATTTTTACACATCGATCATGTGGGACCTTTCCCCGAATCGGCAGAAGGGTACAGATACCTTCTTACCGCAATAGATCGAGCCACCAATTATGTCTGGGTTGTTCCTGTTAAGGACGCTACAGGCAAGACAACTGCGGAGGCTCTGATCGATAGGATCGTCTCGCAGATCGGAGTGCCTAGAAAGATATGTTCTGATCGAGGTTCTGACTTTAATAATGAAGTCATCGACAGACTATCTAAGTACTACGGGATGAAATGGCAATATGTTACTGCCTATAACCCGAGAGCGAATGGCAAGATCGAGCGGGTACATAGACCTCTCAAAGCCTCGCTTAAGATGTACTGTATGAAGAAGGAGAATCAGAGAGCCTGGGTGGAGGCAGCACCTTCATTTGCCTTTGCAATGAACTGTCTACCCTCATCGGCATTAGGAGGAGCCAGGAGCTCAGTCTCGCCATATCAATTGGTTTACGGCCGAGAGCCTAATATCCCAACCTCACTTCTGCATCCAAAAGACACTTGGGCAGATGAGGATGAGTTGTTCGGGATGAGACTAAGAGCGAAGATGGAGGCGGAACAAATAGTTGCGGCGCACAGGGAGGCGGAGCGCAGAAAGACTGACGCACAAGGAGTGCGACAAGCGCACTTAGATCAAGTCCGTTTCCAGGTTGGGGATATTGTACTCTTGTACCATCCTCAAGTCCCTAAGGGGGTTAGCTCTAAGCTGTTTACCCACTGGAAAGGACCATACCAGATCATGGAACAGATGGGACCTCTGAATTATAAGATCAGGGGTAGAGGGAAGGTGCAGATTGTGAATGTTCGAAGGCTGATCAAATATGACCCCTTCTTACTTGAGGATGAATCCGTTGAGGAGGCGTTGAAACGGATGAAGGAGGACTTCAAAGAGGTACCGCCTATACAGAAGGAGGATACCTTAGAGGAGGAGAATGCCTATCGGGCACCTGGTCACGGAGAAGGAGGAGACCGAGAAGGAGAGTAAGGAAGACTCAAACCGCAAAAGCGCGGCGGGGACTCAGTCTAAAGCCCCCATAGTCCGCGGCGGTACGAAGGAGAAGTTCACGGAGGCGCAGAGGAGGAGAGCGCAAAACGATCTCATCTTCGACCAACCGAGGAAGGTGGCAAGGTCGACGCGAGCGACGGATGTCCATGGAGGAGGAGGGGAGAAGGACACTAACCCGAACGCGGGTAATGTGGACATTCGACATGTGCGATGGAAGGAAGGAGAGGCGATTGCGGCCATCAAGTGGGTCCGAGACGCTTTTTATCTGTTGAGACCGGCAGAATCTCATGTTGCCGATGACACTCTCTCAGATCTTTATCTCATGCGAGCTGTGGCGGTCCCGCAGACTACACGGGCAGCACGGACATCGAAGAGATCCTTAGCAGCAAAAACGATACAACCGGTACTCCATTTTTGGAGAAGCATGGACCCTGTTGAGGATCCAAAAGCTAGACAATATTTACCGGTGTACAAAGACGCGAAAAATCTCGAGACATGGGATGATACTATTACCCTTCGAGACAAAGACCACACTGCGTGGACTATTCAGTCACTGCCTAGAGGAGTGCTTGACATTCCTTTTGACTTATCTTTGGGCGCCATCCCTAACAAAATATGGGACATTCTGGAGGAGTCGAAGTTTGACTTGACTTTTGTTGGCGGCCCGCCACCTGGCAAAGGGGTTCGCGCAAGGCGACGAAGGCAGTAAGTGACATTTTTTTCTTTTATCACGCGTCGGACATTGAAAGCTGCATGTGGATTAATCTCATAGTGCCCATGTCAGATCATGTCTTATTAAAATGTTTTTATACCATTGTTGTTACTTGGCATTTTTATCGCAACATATGAGTGCGAGGGTCAATCGGCAAATGGATACGACACCGTATAAGGGGATCGCTTGTGAGTTTAGCGATGGTGTTCCTGGTACGACCCTGCTTCAAGTATCCAGGGTGATGTTCTCAAAAAATGTTCTCATAGTAGACATATTAAATTTTTTTCTTTGGATATACTTAATATCGTCATACCAGCACGGTCCGTCTCTACTTGTGTCGGCATATCGCATGGTCGGGCTCACTCACCCCGGCTTTGGATATAGTTATTAGGTCTGGCCCCCTAGTACTATATTAAGGTAACCGATTGAATACAAGGGTATGTTATTAAAAGACAATGTATTTACTGATCGGAAGTGTTTTTGGAGAAGGAGAAAAATTATAACGCTGCTTTTATTGCAATAGTAATACTATTTGTTCTTGACATACTGCCTCAGAATTAAGTTACGGGGGGGACAACAAGTGTGGAAGGAGGAGTTTTTATTTACAAAAACGAGGCTGGAGATTTATAGTTGACTCGTGTCTGGCGTATGCGTTTTATATATCCACTGCACCGTCTATCCGTGGGTTAATGCACTTAGTTGCGACACCCCGTAGCGTTTGTGCAGAAAAGAAATCAGCAATTATATGACGAAAATATTGCATATTTCCGTCATAAAAACGGGAAGGGGTACTGTAGGCATCACCCCCGGATAGCCGGTAAAAAGTACCCTTTTTCTGGTGTCAGGTGCACCTAGTTTTTTTCCATTATTTTCAATATCGTTTGGCCGGATTTGACATAATGCCATTTTAACCTTGGTCTGTTGCCGTTTTCTTTTCGGCTTCACTGAGCTAATATAACGAGACATCATTCTCTTTTGGGGATTTGTGTCTGGTTGTATCCGAC
>WBZZ01000849.1:2500-5000 GCA_019918135.1 Paulinella micropora
GAGCCCTGGCCCCGCCTGGTACTAGGGAGCTTTGGTATCGCCTGTATCAGTCCCTTCCGTGCAAACATCACGGCTTAGCTGGGCATCGGGTTAATACTTTACCCACAGACTTCCTTGGTTGACGAAATCAGAAGCTCCTTTTTTCTGACATTAGTCGATATCTCATCAGTTGATCTCATCACTTACTCCACGAAGTGAACCAAGGCCACTTGAGGTGTCACTGACCCTCCCTTGGGCTTGGTTTTTTTTTAATGGGTGCCATCTGTCGACAGACAGAGAATTAGGGGATGGTGTGGGTGTGCTGGGCCCGTGGTGGGGTGCCTTATGTGTGCCTAGCCATACGCCTATAAGTCACATGCCGAAATAGCGACGGGAAGCACAATCCTGTTCCCTCAGGGTGCCCTTTCTCGCTTGTTGAGCCCGGAATAAAACCCACAGTGCTCTGTCGGTTTATGCTAGACTGTCGATGTCACAGTCTCGAAACTCCATCTGCTTACTGGGCCCTCTGTAATTGAGGTGGGAGCTCGTTCTGCAAGGGGCGCTTATGGAACGAGCCCTGGCCCCGCCTGGTACTAGGGAGCTTTGGTATCGCCTGTATCAGTCCCTTCCGTGCAAACATCACGGCTTAGCTGGGCATCGGGTTAATACTTTACCCACAGACTTCCTTGGTTGACGAAATCAGAAGCTCCTTTTTTCTGACATTAGTCGATATCTCATCTATCTATCTATCTATCTACCTACCTACCTACCTACCTACCTACCTACCTACCTACCTACCTACCTACCTACCTACCGACCGACCTATCTATCTATCTATCTATCTATCTATCTATCTATCTATCTATCTATCTCTTTTTCTTTCTTTCTTTCTTTCTTTCTTCCTTCCTTCCTTCCTTCCTTTTCTTTCTTTCTCTTCCTTTCTCCATCTCCAGGCGATCGAGCTGCTGGGCAAGACGCGAACAGACTTCAAGTATGCACAGGATGCGCTAGTAGCGATGATCGAGATCTACCAGTCACAGGGAAGACAAAACCTACGCAGTGACGACGACGGGAAGTCCCGACAGAACAGAACCGCGTCGGTGTTAAAGTAATACATACATATATATATACATATGTACGTACATACATATATGTACATATATACATACATACATACATACAGACATACATACATACATACATACATACATACATTCATACGTACATGCATGCATGCATGCATGCATACATACTTGCATGCATGCATGCATACATACATACATACATGCATGCATACATACATACATACATACATGCATACATACATACAAGTCGACTCAGAAGCTGTTGGAAGAGCTGATTAAGCTAGAAGGAAAAAGATTGTTGTTGTTGTTATTATTATTATTATTATTATTATTATTATTATTATTATTATTATTATTATTATAGTGGCACCGCGATAGCCCAGTGGTTAAGGTCTACCATCTGGGACCTGTCGCCAGTTCGATTCCCGTCGGTGCCAGTATTTTCAAAGGATATTTTCTTTGAAAGTATTGGTCTATCTGGAAGGCTTGGAGCTGCCTTGCGGGGGTATTAGTAGAGCCTATCGTCAAATCTTCGTACTCCCCTCGCGGGTGAGACGATGGAGGCACATGTGCAGAAATGCATTCGCCATTGACTGAGAAGCACTATTATTATTATTATTATTATTATTATTATTATTATGGACACCGTGATAGCCCAGTGGTCAAGTTCTACCATCTGGGCCCTGTCGCCAGTTCGATTCCCGTCGGTGCCACCAGTATTTTCATTGAACATACCGGTCTATTTCTGGACCAGTATTTTCATTGAACATACCGGCCCGTCTGGAAGTGTTGGAACTGCCCTTGCGGGGGTGTCATTAGAGCTTATCGTCAATTCTTCGTACTCCCCTCACGGGTGAGACGATGGAGGCGCATGTGCAGAAATGCATCAGCCATTGACAGAGAAGCACTATTATTATTATTATTATTATTATTATTATTATGGAGGGGTGCACAGTATGGCACCCCACGGGAAGAGGAGGTGGTTGGGCCTCTTCCCACTGGTTTCGAGACTATGTCGTTATGTTGGCTCCGAGCTATGTTGTTGTGTTGGTTCCGAGGCTATGTTGTTGTGTTGGTTCCGAGGCTCTGTTGTTGTGTGGGTTCCGAGGCTATGTCGATGTGGGTTCCGAGGCTATGTTGTTGCGTTGGTTCCGAGGCCATGTCGTTGTGTTGTTTTTTATAAGACATACACCACGTGGGATCAAAGGGGTATTTACATTCCGAGATCTAGGGGTGGTGACGGGTTTCGAGGCGTCCCAGACACTTACCACAAAACGTCCTCATGCGCTGGCAGACCGCATGAAATGTCTGCTACCCCTGTGAGTACCTCCATGCGGGACCTACCCAGTCTCGTGGAGCTCTCACGCGGGGAAGATCAATCATTTGTAGTTGATTTCCTGCAAGGTACCCGACACTGTGCGGGTAGTAGGGACTTC
>WBZZ01000849.1:15000-20000 GCA_019918135.1 Paulinella micropora
CACACGCGCGAAAAAAAAAAAAAAAAAAAAAAAAAAAAAAAAAAGAGAGAGAGAGAGAGAGAGAGAGAGAGAGAGAGAAAGGGAACACCAAGCTTGCTCCTTTGTCTACTACCTGAAGGAGAACTCTCCGGATCAATCGACGTATATGGTCAACCACGCCCACTCTCAACTCCCCCCTCTCTCTCTCTTTCTCTCCTTTTTCTCTCTCTCTCTATCTCTCTTTCACTTCTTCTAGATGGAAAAGAAAAGAGAGGGGGGCCGCCGCACATAAACGACTACACCTTTACAATAACATATATACATAACATAACAACATAATATTAATATCACCGCACAATATATCTAAACAGAAATATTAATTTTAATAACTATAATATAATATTAATACTGAGCAGCTGAATACTAATTTAATATCAATATCTTCCTTAATACGCTCAACTAGTACTGAATAACTAGGTTTCCACCTTAGATAAAGGTATAACTTACTAGCTATACTTTTCACGTGGACGTTCCCTGAGTCCAATTGTAAAATTGTTCTCTCAATAAAAATGAAGAAGAAGAAGAGAGAGAGAGAGAGGTGGTTAAGATATGGACAAAAGAGCAGGTATAAAGGGAAAGATAGAGATCCCAACGACCACTAAGAAACATTAAACGTGGACAAACCGTTTAGGGTTCATTGGGGTAATAAAGTCCTGTTATCTATAGCGCTAACAATCAGCTATGCTAGCTATTGCTATCCCACCAACCGTTGGTCATGATTGGTATAAGAAATTTCCAGGATATTGGGGGGTTAGGTTGAGAGAAAGAGAGAGAGAGAGAGAGAGAGAGAGAGAGAGAGAGAGAGAGAGAGAGAGAGAGAGAGGGAGGAGGTATGGAGGGAGAGTCAAGATTGCTGTAAACTCAGGAGATATAGCTTGAGTTCATTCTTGAATTCAGCTTTATAGGTGATATTCCTCAGGCGTTCCGGCAGCTTATTCCTTTGCGCTTGTGCTGCTCTGCTATACTGGCTGGTCGTTGAGTCGTTGTACACATGCTTCCTTGATGAGCGCCTAGTATTGTAGCTATGTATTGCAGTGAGTGGTTGGATTTTGTTGTAGTGGAGGGGTAGCCTTGAAGGCTGGGTAAATAAGGGAGTGTGCATCCATGCATGCGCTATATTTATACATGTTAAGTATGTTGAGTAGGCGTAGTTTGGCAAAAAGTGGTTTGGTAGGTGTTCTCCATGATTTGAGCCAGATCAGACAGACTATACGTTTTTGGATGATAATAAGTGGATGTAGAATGGTGTTGTATTCATCAGATCCCCATATAGAGATACCATACATAAATAGGGGGTACATGTGCATAGTAAAGTTGGAGGAGGACATGGGTGGGAAGTAGGCTGTTCACATAGCGAAACATTTGGACAAACGGTTGCAGGCGGAACACAATAGATTGTATATGTTCACGGAAGGACAGGTTGCTTTGGATGATTGTACCTAATACTTTTACCTTTCATTCTTGTTGGAGCCTCTTGCCGTCGATAGTCAAGTCGAGCTGCACCTTCCGTTCATGCTTGTGGAAGATGGTGTAGGTGGTTTTGGTGGGGTTGGGTACTAGGTTATGTCTGTGCAAGTAACGGACAAGATTAGTTGTATCAGTTTGTGCTTGTTCTTGGAGTTACTGTTTATTCTTAGCAGCAATGATGAGTGTGGTGTCATCTGCATATGCAAAGACTTTCCCGTGTGTTAGTGAGAGTATAATATCGTTGATGTATAGAATGAAGAGCGTTGTTGAGAGTGCTACCTTGCGGGATCCCATGTGTGATCTTGCGTGGGTAGGAACGAGCATATTGGGTAAATACGGTTTGGTATCGTTTTGTGAGGCATGATTTGAAAAAGGTAGTGGTGTTATCGCTAAAATTTATATTATTTCATAGTTTATGGATGAGTGTTTCATGATCGATGGTGTCATAAGCTTTCGATAGGTCGATAAACAGAGCAAGCACATACCGTCCTGGGTCTTTGAGGTTTTGGATATGATTTAAAATGGTTTGTGTGGTGATTGTTGTGTTCGAGTGTGGTCGGAAAGCATATTGAGTTCTGGAGAGGATGTCGTACCTGGTAAGGTGGGCCATCAGTTGCTTGTTGAGTATAATGTCAAAGACCTTAGCGATAATCGGCAGTAGCGAGATAGGACTGTAGTTCTCAGGCAGCGTTCTATCTTTAGCTTTATATATTTCAATAACTTAAGTTATTTTTAGTGCATCCGGGTATTGGTTATGTTCTATAGCTTTATTATTAATATCGGGGCCATGTATTCCGTAAGGTCTTGCATTACGGCTGGCTTTATTTTGTTTATATCTTCTGCTTTGTTTCTGTTTATTCCTTTCAGTGTCTCGACTACATCATCCTGCAAAATGCGTTTGAGTGTAAAGGTAGGCAGTTGTCTCTGTTTAAGGTCTATTTCCTCTTCTCTGACTTTATGTTCTTGGGGGATTTGGGCACTGACCTTGGAGCCGACCGTCGTGTAGTGTCTGTTGAGTGCATTGGCAATACCTTTGGGGTCGGTGATAACCTTATCATCTACGCGGAGCTGGGTGGGCGACGTCTTCAGACCCTGTGTCTGTGGGATCAATTTTCTCAACGCATTCATACGTTTTTTTGGGTCGTGACTTAGTTTTTCCATTAGGGTAGTCATATAAGCTTTCTTAGCTTTCTTAATCTCTCTATTGATTTTATTTCTATGCTTATTATACTTAATCCTATTACTTTTAACTGGGCATGCTATTTTTATTTCATACAGTTCTCTTTGCTTCTTAATCATAGCTCTAGTTTCATTATTGCACCATGGTTTCCATTTTCGTTTCTTTATACGTTGTTCATACTTTTCTTTATAACTGTATGTATCTTATTTATATAATTATTAGGCGTATCGTTATTTAGTTCTGGGTCAAGAACTTGCTTAAGTTCATTAATTATTTCTTCTGTCATTATTTCCTTCTTATCTTCATATTTCTTATTACTTAGGGTTTTATTATTATTTTTTTAATGTGCGATTGGGGTGTGAAAGATAGCGTAGATGGGGTGGTGGTCAGAGATGCATGTAGGTAAAATATCAGATGTGATATCGCAGCTGAGTGTTGTTAAGATAACATCAAGCAATGTATGGCTCTTTGCTTTGCGGGTGGGATTTTTGATTGTGGTGAAGAGGTCATTGACAGCAAGGAAGTCATATACCTGTTTGGTAGGGCGCAAGAGGTCAAGGTTGAGGTCACCAACAATCGTGATGCTAGTGTGTGGGGAGGCAGAGAGGGTACCTTGCATGTGGTTTTGGAGCTCCTGGAAGAAAGGGCCGTCGTAGGATTGTGAGAGTGGTCTTTTGTAGATATGGAATATGGTGTGGATTGGATTATTTTTATGTTCTGTGCTGTGTAACTGCATGATTATGCCAGAAGCTTTTGAGATTTTAGGTTCCGAAATTGTGATGAGCATGTTGTTTTTATAGTAAACGGACACATCGGTGGTATGGTAGGATGTGTATGTTGGGATTGGAAAGTGGGTGTGTAGTGTACCTGGTGTTATTTTGGATTCCGTAAGTGATATAATGTCTGGGATAAAGTGAGTACAGTCAGGGTTAGATAGATGGTTAAGTAGGGTTTGGTGGCTTCCTGTTATACCGCGGATATTTGTATGATATATAGAGAAGTGCTTGTTTACCTTGGGGGGA
Organism: Paulinella micropora; assembly: GCA_019918135.1. Taxonomy (NCBI): domain Eukaryota; phylum Cercozoa; class Imbricatea; order Euglyphida; family Paulinellidae; genus Paulinella; species Paulinella micropora. The sequence continues at coordinate 18,709 of WBZZ01000849.1, forward strand.
AGAGATGTGAGGTGTGGGTGCATGATGTGTGCTGGTGGGTGTGATGGTGTATTGTTGGGTTGAGTCTGTTCTGGTAGGTGTTCCAGGGGTGCTGTAGTAAGGAGCTCATGGCTTAATGCGGTGCCTCACTGGCAGGGAACGTCGAACTGGAGCTAGACATGGTTGCATTTGCTGACCTGTTGTTGGTTCTTGGGGAGGCGGATGAGTTGTCTGACTCATAGTTGCTGAAGTGGTTTTGCAAGTACCGAATATGGGTCAAGCGTTGGATTTTGAACCTGTTCTTACTCTCTTGTGGGCGTAGATAGATCTCACCATCTGTGGTCCACACTGCTGCCACGAAATTTGGATACTCCTTCATGAGTTGTTTGGTGCTATCAAGGAGTTTGCATGTTTCAGGTGATAGTCTCTCTTTGCACATGATGTGGTAGTCTTTACCCGTGTAGCTCTGCAAGCGTGGTCTAATTTGCGAGTTTTGCTTGTGCTGGGGCTGTGAAGATTTATCGTATCGAACGAAAGTTTTCTTCAGCTGATTGCTTGCAAACCGGACTTTAATCGCAGGCGTGGTTTTCGCTGTTTCAGGGTGTATATTTTTGTTGCGTGATCCGAAATCATTCTTTTGCAGAGCAATATGTCACCTTTTTTGCAGTCCATATCTTTCGCTTTCATTAAAGCTGTGACTATCTTTGTTTGCTTTGGGGTTTCTTTGGAGTCGTACGGGATTCCGGTGATTATTGCTGTGTCCAGAGATTCGTTGTTTTGGAGTACTACCGGTGGTTCTTCTCTTTTATGTAGCGGAAAACTTTCATGCAAATTGCTGTTTGCGAGATTCAGGGGTTTTTCCCAGCTGCCTTGAAGTGAGTTGTTGTTGTTGTTGTGCAATGAGGATGCACTGAAAGATTGCATGGACTGGGGTCTGCTCATGTGTGAGGTGGTGCTGTTGTTGGAGGGAAACCTGTTTCGATCTCGTTCCTCTTTGAGTTCTCTCGTTAGGCTTGCAACTACTACTACTACTACTACTACTACTACTACTACTACTACTACTACTACTACTACTACTACTACTACTCTACTACTACTACTACTACTACTTCTTCTTCTTCTTAATAGGATAGAAAGGTATGAGGGGTGGAAAAAAAAAAAAGGGGGGAGGGAGGAAGATATAATAGGTAATGGAAGGTAATGCCCAACAGTTAGGAACATTAAACGTAGGGAGCGTTTAAAGTTTTTTCCGTTGAGGTCGACTGGGTAAAAGGGTCCTATACAATCTTATATATATACGGCGGCACTCGCAA
>WBZZ01000849.1:22500-25000 GCA_019918135.1 Paulinella micropora
ACTACTACCTACTACCCACTACTACTACTACTACTAGCTAGGCTAAAGGGAAATATCTAATTTTTCTTATTCAACCCGATAATGCTTGCAGAATTTATATAACATGTCGCGTCTACTACCACCACTACCACTACTACTACTACTACTACTACTACTACTACTACTACTACTACTACTACTACCACTACTACTTAAAAAAAGTACTCACACACACACATGCACACACACACACACACACACACACACACGCAAGCACGCACACGCACGCACACGCACACACGCACACACACACGGACCACTGCAATAATACCCAACAAGACACCACCAAACTAACATGTCACTTTCATTCAGCACTTCGGAAGTGCAGAATAGAGTAAAGTATACACAGGGATCCACTTTAAATAAATCATTAAAATAGATTCCATAATAAGAAGTTACTTCACAACCAGAAAAGCTCCGAGCTACTACTACTACTACTACTACTACTACTACTACTACTACTACTACTACTACTACTTCTACTACCTCTACGACGACGACTACTACTACTACTACTACTACTACTACTACTACTACTACTACTACTACTACTACTACTACTACTACTGCTACTACTTCTACTTCTACTACTAGTACTACTACTACTACTAGTACTACTACTACTACTACTACTACTACTACTACTACTACTACTACTACTACTACTACTACTACTACTACTACTACTACTTCTACTACTACTTCTACTACTACTTCTACTTCTACTTCTACTTCTACTACTACTACTACTACTACTACTACTACTACTACTACTACTACTACTACTACTACTACTACTACTACTACTACTTCTACTCTACTCTACTCTACTCTACTCTACTCTACTCTACTCTACTCTAATATGCTCTAATCTACTGCACCAGCTTTAACTAAACTACTGCGACGACTACGACTACTTCTGCTGCTCTTTCCCCCTTCTCCTTCTCCTTCTCCTCTTCCTCATCCTCCTCCTCCTCCACCTCATCCTCTTCCTCTTCTTCTTCTTCTTCTTCTTCTTCTTCTTCTTCTTCTTCTTCTTCTTCTTCTTCTTCTTCTTCTTCTTCTGCTTCTTCTTCTTCTTTCTTCTTCTTCTTCTTCTTCTTCTTCTTCTTCTTCTTCTTCTTCTTCTTCTTCTTCTTCTTCTTCTTCTTCTTCTTCTTCTTCTTCTTCTTCTTCTTCTTCTTCTGTCATGGTCAGATGTGATCTTAGCCGACTGCAATGTGTGAAAAGTGAGGGTGCTGTTTGTTTATCTTTCTCCATAAGGGCACAGTGACAGAATGAGGAAATTGACTATGAGAATACTCTCTCTCTCTCTCTCTCTCTCTCTCTCTTTCTCTCTTTCTTTCTTTCTCTCTCTCTCTCTCCCCCCCCCCCCCCCCCCCCCCCCCCCCCCCCCCCCCCCCCCCCCTCTTTCTCACACACACTCACACATACGCACACACATGCACACTCTCTCCTACCCCTTTTTGCTTCTTTTGCCCACTGTTTTCCTTTGCCTGCTGCCTCAGATGAATTTCTGGCTGAAATTCTTCTGCGCCTCCTCGGTGTTGCTTGCATTTTCCCTCTACTGCCGGTACAGAGCACTCGTGGCTTCTGACGACGTGGGCTTGGTCACGCCCGCTCTTCGTGCTTTCTTATTTCCTCCACCTCTTCGTCCTTTCCCCTTCCCTCCAACTCTTTGCTCTTTGTTGCTCTCTCCACCTCCTTGCTCTTTGCTGGTCTTGCCACCTGACGTGATTGCAAACCAAGCGGTGCACTGCCGCCCTTATTTACTCATTACTTTACTCATTACTTCTTGTATTTATCTAGGAGACTACCGTCTACCCAAGGTCGGCGCGGGCGGGCGAGCGCACAATCTACGTGCAGGTGCTGCAGCGCAGTGAAGTGCTGGAACTGGCCGTGGCGCGCGCCGGCGCAAACAACCCAGGCACACTCTCATCGCACAACCTCAGATGCATGGATAGATGGATAGATAGATAGATAGATAGATAGATAGATAGATGTAGATAGGTAGGTAGATAGATAGATAGATAGATAGATAGATAGATAGATCGATAGATATAGATAGGTAGGTAGGTAGATAGGTAGATAGATAGATAGATAGATAGATAGATAGATAGATAGATAGATAGATAGATAGATAGATAGATAGATAGATAGATAGGTAGATAGGTAGATAGGTAGCTAGCTTGATGAACGGGTTTTGTGGTTCTTATGTAGTGCAGTGGTGTTCTTGTGGCTGTTCTGATATTCAGTGATGTTCTTATGGCTGCTGTGCGCTGCAGTGGTGTTTTTGTGGCTGTTGCGCCATGCAGTGGTGTTTTGTGCTGTGCAGTGGTGTTCTCTTGGCTGTTGTGCTGTTCAGTGGTGTTTTCTTATAGCTGTTGTGTTGTGCAGTGGTGTTCTGGGCCGTGAGCGAGCTGCTCTATCGCCTCTACCACCTGCTCTGCGAGCGCGCACG
>WBZZ01000849.1:35000-37500 GCA_019918135.1 Paulinella micropora
ACTGGTGGCACCGACGGGAATCGAACTGGCGACAGGGCTCAGATGGTAGAACTTGACCACTGGGCTATCACGGTGTCCTAGTGCTTCTCTGTCAATGGCTGATGCATTTCTGCACATGCGCCTCCATCGTCTCACCCGTGAGGGGAGTACGAAGAATTGACGATAGGCTCTAATGACACCCCCGCAAGGGCAGTTCCAACACTTCCAGACGGACCGGTATGTTCAATGAAAATACTGGTCCGGACGGACCGGTATGTTCAATGAAAATACTGGTCCGGACGGACCGGTATGTTCAATGAAAATACTGGTGGCACCGACGGGAATCGAACTGGCGACAGGGCCCAAATGGTAGAACTTGACCACTGGGCTATCACGGTGTCCAATAATAATAATAATAATAATAATAATAATAATAATAATAATAGTGCTTCTCTGTCAATGGCTGATGCATTTCTGCACATGCGCCTCCATCGTCTCACCCGTGAGGGGAGTACGAAGAATTGACGATAAGCTCTGATGACACCCCCGCAAGGGCAGTTCCAACACTTCCAGACGGGCCGGTATGTTCAATGAAAATACTGGTCCAGAAATAGACCGGTATGTTCAATGAAAATACTGGTGGCACCGACGGGAATCGAACTGGCGACAGGGCCCAGATGGTAGAACTTGACCACTGGGCTATCACGGTGTCCAAAATAATAATAATAATAATAATAATAATAATAACAATAACAATAACAATAATAATAATAATAGTAATAATAATAATAGTAGTAATAATCATAATAATCATAGTAATAATAATAATAATAATAATAATAATAATAATAATAATAATAATAGTAATAATAATAGTGTATCTCCTGCCAATTGCTGAGCCAAAAGGCCATGTGCATCCAGTCCTCCATTCCATAAGGAAAGTCTCCACACCAATCGGTGGAATAAAGGAAGTGACGGCATAGAACATTACTCTAGGAGCTTTATACCAATCAGCCCATGGAAAGGACCGATGGCCTATGTACTCCCTAATAGTAATAATAATAATAATAATAATAATAATAATAATAATAATAATAGTGCTTCTCTGTCAATGGCTGATGCATTTCTGCACATGCGCCTCCATCGTCTCACCCGTGAGGGGAGTACGAAGAATTGACGATAAGCTCTAATGACACCCCCGCAAGGGCAGTTCCAACACTTCCAGACGGGCCGGTATGTTCAATGAAAATACTGGTCCAGACGGATCGGTATGTTCAATGAAAATACTGGTGGCACCGACGGGAATCGAACTGGCGACAGGGCCCAGATGGTAGAACTTGACCACTGGGCTATCACGGTGTCCATAATAATAATAATAATAATAATGATAATAATAATAATAATAATGATGATGATGATGATGATGATAAGAAATGTGTATATGAAGGTATATCCGACAGGATCATAAGGCCCTCGGACCGATATCTGTATAAGTAAATGTTTATACATGCTTAGAATTTATGTATGTATACTATATGATGTATAATGTATAATGTATAACATATCATTTATGATGTATATGTACAATGTAAGTACTAATGTATGATGTATAAATCTTATGTATAACTTATACACAGATATATGTACATGTATTGCCCATGTCGTGCGATGTCGTGGCCAGAGTGTGACGTACGAGGTGTTGATGTAATAATGTATAATGTATACTGTATACTGTATAATGTGTAAATGTATAATGTGCAAATGTATAATATTTTATGTATAACGTATAATGTGTAATGTGTAATGTATAATAATGTATAACGTATAATTTATAATGTATAATGTATAATGTATAATTTATAATGTATTAATGTATAATGTATGATACAATGTATAGTATGTAATGTATAACATATAATGTATAATATATAATATATAATATATAATGTATAATGTATAATGTATAATGTATAATGTGTAATTTATAATGTATACAAAGATATATGTACTTGCACGTCGTGCGAATGTATAATGTATAATGTATAATGTATAATGTATTAATGTATAATGTATAATGTATTAATGTATAATGTCTGTATAATGTATAATGTATAATTTATAATGTATAATGTATAATGTATAATGTATAATGAATAATGTATAATGTATAATGTATAATGTATAATGTATAATGTATACCAAGACATATGTACTTGCACATGTCGTGTGACAGGGTGTGAGGTTCGAGGTGTTGGCGGGCAGTTCGGAGCCTGCAATGCAGGCCATGGCCAGCAGAGCAATCCGACAGGTCAGCCAGCTAGCCAAGCTAGTCGGCCAGCCAAGCCAGTCAGCCAGTCAGCCAGTCAGCCAGTCAGCCAGTCAGCCAGCCAAGCCAGCCAAGCCAGCCAGCCAGCCAAGAAGCCAGCCAGCTAACCAGGGCATGCACACAGCAGAGAAGTACGATGCGCCTGCCCGTATGTGTGAGTGTGTGAGCGAGCGAGCGAGCGAGAGAGAGAGAGAG
>WBZZ01000849.1:42500-65725 GCA_019918135.1 Paulinella micropora
TACATACATACATACAGACATACATACATGCATACATACATACATGCATACATACATACATGCATACATACATACATACATACATACATACATACATACATACATACATGCGTGCACACATACATACATACATACATAGATACATACATTTTATTTTCTTCTAGCGTCTTCATTATTTCGTCTTTTTTGGCTTTGTGTATTATTTTGTCGACTTTGTACCTCTGTGTCTTGTATGCCTGTTTGTTTTCTGTTGTCGGGTTATCTCTCCATTTTTTATATAGTAGGTGCTTTTTTCTTATTTGCCTCTTTATTATGGGGCTGCACCAGCTTTTTCTTCTATTGCATTGCTTGGGTTTTCGTTTGAAGTGTTCTATTACTTTTGTTATTGTTGTTTGTATGTCTCTAAACTTTTGGTTTGTGTCGCTTTCTGTGTTGTCCTGCGTGATGTATTCTAACTGTGTTTTGAGGTTTGCTAGGATTGCGTCTTTGTTTTTGTCGTACATGTTTTTGGTAAGTCTGGGTGTGTTGTCTGTGTCTGGTTTTCTTGTGCGGGTGTGTATTATTGCGTATATGGGGTGGTGGTCTGATATGCATGGGCTTATAATGTTTGATTCTATGTTGGCATTGATGTTGGTGATTATCATGTCTATGAGTGTGTGGGATGTTGTGTGGACCATGTCGTGTCTTGTTGCTTTTGTTATTGTTGTGTAGAGGTTGTTGTGTACCATTAGGTTTTGAAAGTCTGTGTGTGGTTTATGTATGTTGTCGAGTAGGTTGTAGTTGATGTCACCTACTAGTGTTATTGTGCTTGTAGGCGTTTTCTGTAGTATGCTGTTTATGTTATTTTGTAATGTATGCATGAATTGTTTGTCTATGAGTGGGCGTCTATACATACCTATTATTGTGTGTATTGGTTTGTTTTTAAGTTTATTATTATATATTCTTAGTGTTAGTGGAGTTTTGCATGAGTCCGATATGGTTTGTTTATCGACTATTGTAATGTGCATGTTGCTTTTATAGTATATTGAGATGTCGATGTGATGTTTAGCTGTGTATGTAGGGATTGGAAATGCGTTGTTACTGGTTGGTTGGGTTATGTAGTTATCTGTGAGTATGATGATGTCTGGTTGGTCTTGATGGTGTGCTTTGAGGGAGTGGATGTTGGTGTGGTATATTGTGATTGTATTGTTGTGTGTGTTGTTGTTTTTATTGTTATTGTTATTTTTATTATTATTGTTGCTGTTGTTTTTTATGTTCTTATTATATGTTTTATTTTTGTTATTTTTTGAAGTGAGCGACAGGTATGGTTTGAAGGATTGTGGGAGGAGGTTAGGGTGGGTGAGATGCTCTGGGGGTTTATTTTGGGTGCTCATTTAGATGTTCATGGGTGTGTTGTTGTGCTGTTGGTTTGGCTTGTGGGTATGTGTAATTCTTTGATGATTTTGATGTCTTCTTCTGTCTTGATTACCAACCTGTGCTCCTTTGTCTGCTCCTTGAAGAAGACTTCGCCGTCTCTGGTCCAGACGTAGATGGTAGCGCCAGTGGCCTCAATGAGCTCTTTCTTTAGCTTGATTGCCTGTTTTAAGAGCATGAGGGTGTTTGGTGGGAGGCTTTCGTTGATGAATATTTTGAATGTTTGGTCTACGAGGTGTGTGCCTGTCCAGTCTACTGTTTCGTGGGTGAGTGGTTGGAGTGGGTCGTGTTTTTTGAAGTGGGTTTTGATGTTGTTTGTGCTGAAGCGCACTATGATAGCAGGTGGTTGTTTGGGTTCCTCTCGTCTGGGTTTTGTGCTCTTTGCTCGAAAGCATTTGATGATGTCACCTTCCTGGTATGGAATGTTTTTTGCATTCATCATTGCTTTCACTATGTTCAGAGTGTTCTCTTTGGGCATGTATGGTATGCCAGAAATGCTGAGTTCGCATGTTGGGTCTCGTTGATTCTGTCTCTGGTTTTCTGTGGCCTGTTTGCGTTCTGGTGGGTGGCTAGCGCTGAATGTGTGTGCATGTGTATTGGTTTGTGAGTTAGCTTGTAGAGATTTGAGAAACTCGGTTGTGTTGTTAGACCATTGACCATAGCAGGGAGTGGTGTTTTTGCTTGGCGCTCTTGCAAATTTTTCCATTTGTTGAATTGGGATTTGGTTTCGTTGAGCTCTAGTCGGATGGAGTCCATGGTAGCAGTGAGCTGGCTGAGTTCAGTTTGGTGTTCTGACAGGCGCTGATCTTGCTTCTTGCTTGCCTCTGTTTGCTTCTCGGTTTGTTGGTTAATCTTGGCTTCGAGTTGGCTCGTTTGATTGCGCAGGTCGAGTATGTCTTGGCTCAGTTTGGCAGTTGCATGAATTGACTTCTCTTGTTGTTCAGTGATCATGGTTTGGAGGTCTTTTCGGATACCCTCTTTGAAGGGCTCCAGTACAGTTTGCATCTTATCTGCTATTTGCTTAAATATGTCGTTGAGGTGAGGCGCGAGCATGTTGCCAAATTGTTGTTGAGAGATGCTCTGCTGTAACGTCTTTACGTCGTCGTTGGCGTCTCCGGGTCCGTTGTCGTTGTTGCCTGTGTCGACGTCGCTGGTTCGTGCTGGTCTGGTTGGTGTTTTGAGCGGGTTGGCGTCGTCCCTTTCTTCGTGGTTGGCTTCGTTGGCTTTGCTAGGGGCATCGTTCTTGTCGCTTTGTTCTTCGTGATCGCTTTCTTCGTCTTCCCATTCGGTGGAAAGTCCGCTTGTCACTTCCTTGCCTTTTTCTTTGGTTTTTTTGCCTTTTTTCTTTTTTCTTTTTTGGAGAGAGGAAGGTCTGTTGGCTCCGTCGTTGATTTTTGGGGCTTGTTCTTGGGCTTGTTCGCTTCTTGTTGGTGTACTTTGTTGTTTTCGTTTTTTGACGGCCTCCATAACTGCCCAATGTTATAACGGATCTCTCTCTCTCTCTCTCTAGGATATCTCTCTCTCTAACTTCATATATATATGTATATTATATATATATGTATGTAGATATATGTATATATATAACCTTTTCGTCATTTTATTTTACTTTTTTTTTTTTTTTCTATTTACCTTAATACTTTCAATCTATTTTATTTTAATATTTTAATAATTAAATTTTTTTCATTGTTCTTAATAATTTGAGAAGTAGGTCACCATCTAGTTAAATCAATAGCTCTTGAGCTAACAATTTGTATGGATGACCAGAGGTTAAATTTCTTAACTTCATTAAATCGAAGGCCTAGGCCTAGTAGTAGTTCAATCAATAGCTCTTGAGCTAACGATTTGTATGGATGATCAGAGTAACTTCATTAAACCGAAGGCCTAGTAGTAGTAGTAGTAGTAGTAGTAGTAGTAGTAGTAGTAGTAGTAGTAGTAGTAGTGGTAGTTAAATCAATAGCTCTTGAGCTAACGATCTGTATGGATGACCAGAGGTTAAATTTCTTAACTTCATTAAATCGAATGCCTAGGCCTAGTAGTAGTTGTAGTAGTAGTAGTAGTTGCAGTTGTCGTTGTTGTTGTTGTTGTTGTTGTTGTTGTTGTTGTTATTGTTGTAGAGATCGCTATACTTTTCAAGTGGACGTTTCCTGAGTCCAATTGTAAAATTGTTCTCTCAATAAAAAACGAAGAAGAAGAAGAAGAAGAAGAAAGAAGAAGAAGAAGAAAGAAGAAGAAGAAGAAGAAGAAGAAAAAAAAAAAAAAAAAAAAAAAAAAAAAAAAAAAAAAAAAAAAAAAAAGAAGAAGAAGAAGAAGAAGAAGAAGAAGAAGAAGAAGAAGAAGAAGAAGAAGAAGAAGAAGAAGAAGAAGAAGAAGAAGAAGAAGAAGAAGAAGAAGAAGAAGAAGAAGAAGAAGAAGAAGAAGAAGAAGAAGAAAGAAGAAGAAGAAGAAGAAGAAGAAGAAGAAGAAGAAGAAGAAAGAAGAAGAAGAAGAAGAAGAAGAAGAAGAAGAAGAAGAAGAAAGAAGAAGAAGAAGAAGAAGAAGAAAGAAGAAGAAGAAGAAGAAGAAGAAGAAGAAGAAGAAGAAGAAGAAGAGAACATACACATCTTCCACAAGTTTGGACAGGACGTAAAGCTGCAGCTGGCGATCGCGAGACGAAACTCGAACATGAGAAACAGGTCAAACTACTAGGTACAACTGTCCAAAGCAACCTATCTTTCAGAAAACATATACAAACAATTGCTGTCCGTCTACAAACATTTTTACAAATGTTTCGACATGTTAACCAGCTACTACCCACTCATATTCTTGTCCAACTATACTATAGCCACGTCTACTCCCTCCTGACATATAATATATCTATCTGGGGATCCGACACCCCAAACACCATCATCTACCATCTCATCACCATGCAAAAAAAGATAATACGTCTCATATGTCTGCATCACCGAGAGCACCCACCGCACCCTTATTTGCTAAACTGAGACTTCTAACTATACCTAATATATATAAATATCGTGTATGTATGGAGACACATTCACACATCTATCCTACTTTCACAACATTCCTCCCCCTCCACTATAACAACTCCAAACCAATCACTGCCGTACATAGTCAAGACGCTCAAAAAAACAACTGCTACATCGTGACTCAAAGAGTGATACTGGCACCGACGGGAATCGAACTGGCGACAGGTCCCAGATGGTAGACCTTAACCACTGGGCTATCGCGGAGCCACTTAAAAATAATAATAATAATAATAATAATAATAATAATAATAATAATAATAATAACAGTGCTTCTCTGTCAATGGCTGATGCAAATCTGCACATGCGCCTCCATCGTCTCACCCGTGAGGGGAGTACGAAGAATTGACGATAGGCTCTAATGACACCCCCGCAAGGGCAGTTCCAACACTTCCAGACGGACCGGTATGTTCAATGAAAATACTGGTGGCACCGACTGGAATCGAACTGGCGACAGGGCCCAGATGGTAGAACTTGAAATAATAATAATAATAATAATAATAATAATAATAATAATAATAATAATAATAATAATAATAATAATAGTGCTTCTCTGTCAATGGCTGATGCATTTCTGCACATGCGCCTCCATCGTCTCACCCGTGAGGGGAGTACGAAGAATTGATGATAAGCTCTAATGACACCCCCGCAAGGGCAGTTCCAACACTTCCAGACGGGCCGGTATGTTCAATGAAAATACTGGTCCAGAGAAATAGACCGGTATGTTCAATGAAAATACCGGTGGCACCGACGGGAATCGAACTGGCGACAGGGCCCAGATGGTAGAACTTGACCACTGGGCTATCACGGTGTCCATAGTAATAATAATAATAATAATAATAATAATAATAATAATAATAATAATAATAATAATAATAATAATAATAATAATAGTGCTTCTCTGTCAATGGCTGATGCATTTCTGCACATGCGCCTCCATCGTCTCACCCGTGAGGGGAGTACGAAGAATTGACGATAAGCTCTAATGACACCCCCGCAAGGGCAGTTCCAACACTTCCAGACGGGCCGGTATGTTCAATGAAAATACTGGTCCAGACGGATCGGTATGTTCAATGAAAATACTGGTGGCACCGACGGGAATCGAACTGGCGACAGGGCCCAGATGGTAGAACTTGACCACTGGGCTATCACGGTGTCCAAAATAATAATAATAATAATAATAATAATAATAATAATAGTGCTTCTCTGTCAATGGCTGATGCATTTCTGCACATGCGCCTCCATCGTCTCACCCGTGAGGGGAGTACGAAGAATTGACGATAAGCTCTAATGACACCCCCGCAAGGGCAGTTCCAACACTTCCAGACGGGCCGGTATGTTCAATGAAAATACTGGTCCAGAAATAAACCGGTATGTTCAATGAAAATACTGGTGGCACCGACGGGAATCGAACTGGCGACAGGGCCCAGATGGTAGAACTTGACCACTGGGCTATCACGGTGTCCACAATAATAATAATAATAATAATAATAATAATAATAATAATAATAATAATAATAATAATAGTGCTTCTCTGTCAATGGCTGATTAATTTCTGCACATGCGCCTCCATCGTCTCACCCGTGAGGGGAGTACGAAGAATTGACGATAAGCTCTAATGACACCCCCGCAAGGGCAGTTCCAACACTTCCAGACGGGCCGGTATGTTCAATGAAAATACTGGTCCAGAGAAATAGACCGGTATGTTCAATGAAAATACCGGTGGCACCGACGGGAATCGAACTGGCGACAGGGCCCAGATGGTAGAACTTGACCACTGGGCTATCACGGTGTCCATAATAATAATAATAATAATAATAATAATAATAATAATAATAATAATAATAATAATAATAATAATAATAATAATAATAATAATAATAATAACAATAATAGGTTTCCTCAGAGTATGACATCAAATCCAGATCCTGGACATGTGCCTCCATAATAATAATAATATAATAATAATAATAATAATAATAATAATAATAATAATAATAATAATAATAATAATAATAATAATAATAATAATAATAATACTATATCTGAGGCGTACTGATGCAGCTAATGGCATATCCTCAACGGACATAAGCCTCCAATACCCTTGTTCGAGGTCCTCCACCCCCCCGTGTCAGTCTCTCGCCTGATGATCGGGGCCACCGATGGAGCTCCTGAGGGCAAGACTGCACTAAGCCGAGGTTATTCCGCAGTCCCAGCAACCTCTTGCAAGACGTCACCGAATGTGCAAGTGCATACACCAAGCGCGGTTGCTAGAGCTGCCTCGAAACCCCACCCATAACAATCTGGTGTCTGCTGGGTCCTGGGCTATCAACCAGCATATGCGGAGTTTAAGATCTTTTACGCGCGCAACGACCCTCCTCCCCAGCATCTACCACCAAAGGGTTATGAGTTGGCGTCACAGTTTAACGCCTTGAGGCCATTGGGCTGGAACTCTGTTTAGCAAGTGTGACTAGGTTTTTTCATCGGGATTTCCCTCAAATATGTCACAGTCAACACTCCAAGGCAGATTTACTATATCTGAGGCGTACTGATGCAGCTAATGGCATATCCTCAACGGACATAAGCCTCCAATACCCTTGTTCGAGGTCCTCCACCCCCCCGTGTCAGTCTCTCGCCTGATGATCGGGGCCACCGATGGAGCTCCTGAGGGCAAGACTGCACTAAGCCGAGGTTATTCCGCAGTCCCAGCAACCTCTTGCAAGACGTCACCGAATGTGCAAGTGCATACACCAAGCGCGGTTGCTAGAGCTGCCTCGAAACCCCACCCATAACAATCTGGTGTCTGCTGGGTCCTGGGCTATCAACCAGCATATGCGGAGTTTAAGATCTTTTACGCGCGCAACGACCCTCCTCCCCAGCATCTACCACCAAAGGGTTATGAGTTGGCGTCACAGTTTAATAATAATAATAATAATAATAATAATAATAATAATAATAATAATAATAATAATAGACTTATCAGTCAATTGGCCTTTGATCCTGTCGGACATGTGCCTCCATTGGTAGCACGGGGCCGTTCGGTGACGCGGCTCCGCTCCAAAGACTCGACTGGCGGTGCAATGTGCAAATGAGCGTGCTGTGCATGTGCAAGTGGGTGCAAGGAGTGAGAGGAGTTATCTGCCGAGAAGAAGTCCGCGACGCTGCGCTGACCTCCACCTACAACAGATCTAGCCAGACATTCTACCTGACTAGGCCTTCCCCTCCTTCTACCCACCTCCTGAACGACCGTGAGGTCGATCACCTCCTCCTCCGCCCTCTGCCTCCCTGATCTGCGCCTCCAACTCCTCCCACTCCTTCCAGATGGTGGCAACAAACCTTCCTAACTCCTCCTCCACCTCTGGGACAGGGATAAACAAAACGCCGAGCATCGCCGCCATCTTTTCATCCTCCCCCTTCAGCCATTCCTCTTTGAAGAGCCTCATCTCCTCCTCCGCCTCCCGCAGTTCCCTGTGATAAAGCCCTCCTCGATTCAGCATGAGGGGCTGCCGGGCTTGCGCCTCATCGATAAACTTAAACAGTGCCTCACGAGAGCTCGCAAACGTTGGGCAATGCAGCAAGAAGTGACGTAACGACTCGTTAACCTCAGTGCCACACAAGGCGAAACAGCTTGAGCAGTCCGGCGAGCATGAGCCAAATTTGGATCGGTAGAGGCGAAGGCGATTGTTGCAGCTCAACAATCGCCTTCTGATAAGGTTGTGACTTCCCCCCTCCAGCGCCCGCCAACGTGGGAAAGCAGAGCGGGAAGACATCTGGCTAAGCAGCACCCTAAGCCCATCAGAGGGCTTGGCCTGCCGCTCCCAGCCAGCTACTTCCTGCCGGACAGACCATTCCTTTACCACCTCGTTCCAGTTCGCCAGAGCGGCCCGCCAGTCCTTATCATCTACCGTGCCATCTTCGTTCACGACCCGCTTGAGCGCATCCAAGCCCTCCCGCAGCCTGTGATCTGCTAAGATCAAATTTTCCGTATCTTCCTTCCATTTGCACCGACCCGTGTTGTAAAGCCTGCGTGTTAGCGCTGTGTTGCCCAGTAACTCGATGCGCCCTAGGAACCGAAGCCGGGCCGCCTTGGCAAGGATGCTAAAACTCGGCGTGCGGCCTAAACCCCTGGTGATGCAGCCGCTTGTGCGCGTACCAACACCCAAGATGACCCGCAGGGGCGCTACCAACGCGCCCTCCAGCTTACTCAGCTTGTTGGCGCCCGGCAGATCCCAAAAAGCCGATGCGTAAAGCAACTTTGCGCCAACCATTTGCTGCCAGTTCATCAGCCGGAGACGCGCTGGAACTTCGTGGGCAATCCAGAGGGGGTAGTAGGCAGCCGTTCCCGCTACAGTGATTTCCGCCGCCCGCTTCGCTTGCGGTTTATCGGAGAGGGTGTCCGTGAGCAGAACTCCCAGGTATTTGTAGTGGTCGGTGACGTTGAGAACCTTGCCCCGGAACCTCACGCATGGGGGCGACTTTTTTGACTTGGCGTGCCCGTATATCGGCATGACTTCCGTCTTGCCCGGTTTCAGGTTGATTTCAAGCCGATAGTCCTCCACGAATGTCGCCACGACATTTACAATCTGTTGAAGCTCCGTGACACTATGCGCAATTACCGCAACGTCGTCGGCGTAAAGCAGGGTCCGTATGTCTTCGATGCGGTTGAGGTCCTCGATCTCCAACTCTTTCGCGATTCGGACCGTTAGCTCATCCATGAAGACGTTGAACAGCGACGGTGACAACGGCGACCCTTGCTGAACTCCCATCTCTTCCAGCACTTCACCAGTGAGTTCGCCATCGACTAGCACTCGCGATGACGTTCTTCGGTAAAAACGCCGCAGAATGCGATAGAACTTGCCCTGTACCCCCATCTGGGTTAGCCTCTGAAACAACCCGGCCCGCCAAACCGTAGGGAATGCCTTTCTCAGATCCACGAACAAAACGAAAGAACGGAAGCCAGCTTGTTGTCTAAGGCGCAGACGCTCCTTAAGGACAAAAATCTGGTCCCCCGTACTACGTTTTGGCCGGAACCCACCCTGCTCTGGGCGCAGCCTGCCCGGCTGATCGATGAAAGCCGTAAGCCTCGCCGCCATAAGGGACAGATACATCTTACCCAGACAGCTCAGAATCGCGATGTCTCTCCAATTTTCCGGATCGGTTGGGTCGCCTCCTTT
The DNA here is from genome assembly GCA_019918135.1 of Paulinella micropora. Lineage (NCBI taxonomy): Eukaryota > Cercozoa > Imbricatea > Euglyphida > Paulinellidae > Paulinella > Paulinella micropora. The sequence goes on from WBZZ01000849.1 coordinate 52,108, forward strand.
TGGGATGTTGACGATAATCGCTTTGCCCCAGTCGCTGGGGGTGTATTCGCACGATTTCAACCAGTTGAAGAAGCGCACCAGAAAGCTCACAATCCGCGTGCCTCCGTACTTGAGCATCTCGTTCTTGATCTTATCCGGTGAGCACGCTTTGTGATTCTGGAGATTTTCCTGGCAGAGCTCCACTTCCTTCTCGGTGTAATCATAGTCCAGCGGGCCCGTCTCAGTCCGGATCTCCTCGGCTTGCGCCATGGCCTCATATTGGTCGCGCAGGTTGTCGTTATACTGGAAGGTTTCGCGGGCCTTCCGCTCGGGCTCAATCCGCGCTGCTTCCTCATCGGAACCGACTTCCTCTACACATGCATCCTCCAAAAACTGGTTTTCTTTGGGGACCACCATACGTCGGCGGTATTCTTCCCATTCTTGTAGTTTTTCCCGGAGTGTGCATGCCAGTGTGCCATCGGGCTTCCGAACAGGAGCAGAAGCTTTGGACCGCCGAACCCCGCCCAAACGCTTTGACAGCTTCCAGTACGTGGCCATGGTAGCGCTCCTGAAGTTGGCAGCGGTGTCATTCTGGACCCGCTTCCACGCTTGCTCCTTCTTCTCCTTGCATAACCTTCTGACCGCCTTCCTCGCTTCTTTATATCTTTGCCAGGCCTCTCGGTTGGCCTCATTCCTTCGCCAGAGGCCGTATGCCTCTCTCCGTCGCGCAATCGCTTCCCTAAGACTCTCATCAAACCATGCATTAGTAAACCCTGGCCTAATCACCCGAACTTCCAAGACCTTCGCGGCTGCGCCCGTGAAAGCTCGGACCACTAAGCTAGCGACCCTATCTACCTCCTGCTGAAGCTCATCCGGGTCCTCCACTGCTGATAGATCTGGGAGGCCATCTGGCAACAGCCCCGATATACCAGCTGCAAAGGTCTCGTCGTACTTCAACCTAAGCTTAGACAGCTCACTCTCCTTACCCTCAACTACCCTGCCTATCAAGCGCTCTGCCTTGAATGCTTTGTACCTCTTTACCTGCTTTTTGGGGGGTGGCTGTCCCCCCCAGACCAGTTCCGCCCACACAGCTTTGTGGTCGGTATCAAGGTCTACCTCGTCGACGCCGAAGCTCGCCTCCTCCGCCAGCTCGGAAGAGACGCAGATGTAATCCAGCAGATGCCTTCGTCCACCTACATTTTCCTGCCTAGACCACCAATATTTGTCCCCCCGTGGTTGCGAAAACCCACTGAGATTGCGCAACCCCGTGGCAACAAGCATCGCAGCCAGCAACTCACCATTCTCACTCCTAACCCCTCTACCCCTCTCATCTATCTCGCCAAAGGGGCCCACCACTCCCTCCTCCCGCGCTATTCTGGCGGGCCCCAGATTAGCATTAGCATCACCAACCGTAACCACATGACCTTTGGTGGCGAAGTAGGAGACGGCCGCCTGCCACGCCTCATAGGCTGCAATAGATTCCTCTCGTTGATTTTCTTGGGGGAAGTAGCCGTTGCCGACGAACACATCCGACGCCGTCGCGCTCCCAGACGACAGCCTCACCCACAATTGCTGTGGGTGTGGAACAGGCGCCTGTACAATGGTAGCGCACGGTGCCAGATAGTTGGCCACCAACGTCAAGACTCCCCCCAAGAGACGCGAGCCCGCACCAGTTGCAGCCGCTTTGCCGAGGACTGCGAAGCCGTCGACTTGGAGCTTCTCCACCTTCTGCGACGATAGGTTGTGCTCCTGGACTCCGACTATCACCCAGCCTCGCTCCTTGTAGTGCTCCGGCCATTCCCCAAAGCCTGGGCTATCCGCACCCACTTTGCCTTGCCAATTATGTGAGGCCACCCTCAGTGGGAAGCCTTTCACAAATTGGGAAGAACGAAGCTGGTGCCGATGCCTGCGCTTCGGTTGAGCCCGCCTGGAGCCCTCCGCCACCCTCCACGGCCCATCCTGCACCCTCCGCCCCAGCTCCTCCAGCTCCCGCATCCCGCCCCACTCCGCCAAGGGAGATTCACCGCTTGAGGCTTCGCCCTGGGGCTCGTCGACTTCCACGTCGAGCACCCAGTAGCCAAACCCCTGCTTGCGAAGCTCCCTCTGCATCTCCACATACTGGGCACCCCCCCGTGCAGCCCGCTGCTTCTCTCTTTCCCGGAAAGTCCTACCCGCCGCAACGTGAACCTTTCCCGTGAAGAACTTACGCTCCCGCAGCAGCCGCACCATCTTCTCCGCCTCCTCACAAGACGCACATTTAATCCGCAAATGCCGCCCGCTACCTCTGCCCGCGAATTCCACCTCGACTTCCCCGAGACCGAGAATTGGGAGCTCTCGCGCCATGACCACTGTCTGAGAGACATGCGATAGCCCCCATACTATGCAACATCTCTTATCCAGCTCATTTCGTACCTTCCTCCGCCACCTCCTCGGTGGCGGTACCGCTTGCCACACGCCGTGACCAGACCTTTCCGGACGTGACTTCTCTTCCGAGGTTGGGGAGGGTGATCGAGATGCAGCAGGATTGCTGGCTCTACGTGATTCAGGTTGCCCGTCAGGTACGCGAGCACTCGACCACCCCACCCCGGCCGAGTAGCCATCGCCACCCGCAGGCGCACTCCCACGGGGAACGTCTAAACCTGAAGGATTACCGCCTTGACCCATAGGGCCAGCACTAGCGGCCGCGCTCTTCGCATAAGAACCTGACATAAGTGGTATGGGACCCCGGTGCCGCATTGATCGAGTTGTAAACTCGATAAATGAGGACCCAGGTGGGGTTATTTAAAGCTCAACCCTTAAAAAGCATACGTGTACGTATGTATAGGAATACACACAAACACTCACCTGCATCCGTAACCAGGCACGAGGCAGGACCCGCTGTGCATCATCGAGGTAGGTGTCGTGGCAAACCACCCTGCCTCCGATAAATGCTGCAAGTGAGTCATCTACCGAGAGCACAGAGTGACAGGCCCGTGCACGTGTACCCACCACCCCATAACCCTCCGCCAGAGCAACCCCATGGCATCCGCAGGATGAGCACGAAGAGTGCTGAGAGAGAGGGTGAGCCAGGAGCCCCGCTCCGGTCCGTCGTTACTTTGGTCATTTAGTCGTTTCAAGGCTTGTGGTAAGGTGTAGGGCCTCTCGCCTTCGTACAAACTCCGACCGACAGTAGTTTGGTTGACCATCCTTCGCAGTGACCCTCTGAACACAACCCCCTCCCCCAGTGCCCACCCCTTGTGATTCCAGAGGCCACCCCGAGCCAAGAGCCATGAGTATGATGAGCAACTCACATGAGTTACTCTCAGTAATTGGGACCCGTCTCATAAATCAATGGAACGCTTATCGTGCGCCCCTCATAGGCTCAGCCCGCCCATGTGAAAAAAAAAAAAAAACAAAAAAAAAAAGAGAGAGAGAGAGAGAGAGAGCGAGAGAGAGAGAGAGAGATAGAGAGAGAGGGAGAGAGCGAGGCCCCTGTGGCTCGACCGCAATCCAGCTGGGTGCACCTCGTCACAACCACTCATCGGCGTGAGCTCATAGCTGTGTGCGACATAGGTACAAGAGCAAGAGGAGAAACAGTGTGCCAGCGTGGATGTGTGGGTGAGGCAGTGCGGTGAGGCAAAGCAGCGATGCCAGTCGAATCCCTGGAGACGGAACCTAGCATCAAACACATCGTATAAGTCTACCCCAGGCCTCCATCCACCGAGTGGTGAGCTCGATAAAAGAAGACCCGAGTGGGGTTATTTAAAGCTCAACCCTTAAAAAAGCATAAACATGTACGCCGCCAGGAACCCAACAACAATAACATAGCAGCCAGGAACCCAACAACAATAACATAGCAGCCAGGAACCCAACAACAATAACATAGCAGCCAGGAACCCAACAACAATAACATAGCTTCAGTAACCAGCCTTCAGGAACCCGCCTCAGTTACCCGCCCCCGTAACCAGGCCAGAGACGTGACGTACTATGCATCATTGAGGTGTCGTGGCAAGCCACCCTGCGTCCGATAGAAGCTACAAAAGAGTCATCTACCGAGAACACTAAGTGACAGGCCCGGTCACATGCACCCAACACGTCCCGACCCTCCGCCAGAGCATCCCCATGGCATCCGCAAAGTGAGCACGAGGGGTTCTGGGAGAGAGGGTGAGTCAGGAGCCCCGCGTCCAGGCAGTCGCTACTGTGGCAGTTGAGTGATTTCAAGGCTTGTGGAAATGTGTGGGGCCTGTCGCCTTCATACCCACTCATACCGACAGTAGTTTAGTTAACCAACCTGTCCAGTGACCCACTGAGCCCAACACCCTCCCTCAGATAACCCCCACCCCCCGCACTCACCCCGAGTGATACCAGAGGCCACCCCGAGCCAAGAGCCGTGAGCGTGGTGAGAGAGCTTCTCTCAGTAAAAGTTCCCGTCTCATGAATCAGTGGAGCACTGATTATGTACCCCTCATAACAAGCTGCCAACGGCCCCAACCCCGCCGTGTGGCGGTGACACCCAACCATGTATTGGTGCCCCCCAAATAATAATAATAATAATAATAATAATAATAATAATAATAATAATAATAATAATAATAATAATAATAATAGTAATAGTAATAATGATAATATATCATTCATATGGTTACGATATGTGTACATGGTCAGAGAGTTTTGGAGGAAGATCCAAATTAGAATGAAATGTTAAAGAAAGAGGGAAAGATCCAAACTAGGATGAAACGTAACTGTGCCCTTCAGTTAATATTCCATTAATTTGGTTGAGAAAAGAAAGGAGAAGTAAAAGATGTTGGAAATGATGTTCCAAACTAGAATGTAATATTAACTGTGCCCTTCAGTTAATATTTCATTACTACGGTTTGGTTTCGAGAAAAAGAGAGAGAGAGAGAGAGAGAGAGAGAGAGAGAGAGAGAGAGAGCAAGCTAAGATTCATTCTGCTGTTCGCAGAGTAGACAGTCTAGGAGTGCAGCCTTGAACTCAGCTTTTTCCTTGATCCTTTGGAGCGCTTCCGGTAGCTTGCTAAACACAGTTTCTGCAATGCTGCTATAATAAGCAAAAGGATATTTTCTTTGAAAGTATTGGTCTGTCTGGAAGGTTTGGAGCTGCCTTGCGGGGGTGTCAGTAGAGCCTATCGTCAAATCTTCGTACTCCCCTCGCGGGTGAGACGATGGAGGCACATGTGCAGAATTGCATTCGCCATTGACTGAGAAGCACTATTATTATTATTATTATTATTATTATTATTATTATTATTATTATTATTATTATTATTATTATTATTATTATTATTATTATTATTATTATTATTATTATTATTATTATTATTATTATTATTATTATTATTATTATTATTATTATTATTATTATTATTATTATTATTATTATTATTATTATTATTATTATTATTATTATTATTATTATTATTATTATTATTATTATTATTATTATTATTATTATTATTATTATTATTATTATTATTATTTTGGACACCGTGATAGCCCAGTGGTCAAGTTCTACCATCTGGGCCCTGTCGCCAGTTCGATTCCCGTCGGTGCCACCAGTATTTTCATTGAACATACCGGTTTATTTCTGGACCAGTATTTTCATTGAACATACCGGCCCGTCTGGAAGTGTTGGAACTGCCCTTGCGGGGGTGTCATTAGAGCTTATCGTCAATTCTTCGTACTCCCCTCACGGGTGAGACGATGGAGGCGCATGTGCAGAAATGCATCAGCCATTGACAGAGAAGCACTATTATTATTATTATTATTATTATTATGGACACCGTGATAGCCCAGTGGTCAAGTTCTACCATCTGGGCCCTGTCGCCAGTTCGATTCCCGTCGGTGCCACCAGTATTTTCATTGAACATACCGGTCTATTTCTGGACCAGTATTTTCATTGAACATACCGGCCCGTCTGGATATGTTGGAACTGCCCTTGCGGGGGTGTCATTAGAGCTTATCGTCAATTCTTCGTACTCCCCTCACGGGTGAGACGATGGAGGCGCATGTGCAGAAATGCATCAGCCATTGACAGAGAAGCACTATTATTATTATTATTATTATTATTATTATTATTATTATTATTATTATTATTATTATTATTATTATTATTATTATTATTATTATTATTAATTATTTGTTGGAACTGCCTTTGCGGGGGTGTCATTAGAGCTTATCGTCAATTCTTCGTACTCCCCTCACGGGTGAGACGATGGAGGCGCATGTGCAGAAATGCATCAGCCATTGACAGAGAAGCACTATTATTATTAATTATTATTATTATTATTATTATTATTATTATTATTATTATTATTATTATTATTATTATTATTATTATGGACACCGTGATAGCCCAGTGGTCAAGTTCTACCGTCTGGGCCCTGTCGCCAGTTCGATTCCCGTCGGTGCCACCAGTATTTTCATTGAACATACCGGTTTATTTCTGGACCAGTATTTTCATTGAACATACCGGCCCGTCTGGAAGTGTTGGAACTGCCCTTGCGGGGGTGTCATTAGAGCCTATCGTCAATTCTTCGTACTCCCCTCACGGGTGAGACGATGGAGGCGCATGTGCAGAAATGCATCAGCCATTGACAGAGAAGCACTATTATTAATTATTATTATTATTATTATTATTATTATTATTATTATTATTATGGACACCGTGATAGCCCAGTGGTCAAGTTCTACCATCTGGGCCCTGTCGCCAGTTCGATTCCCGTCGGTGCCACCAGTATTTTCATTGAACATACCGGTTTATTTCTGGACCAGTATTTTCATTGAACATACCGGCCCGTCTGGAAGTGTTGGAACTGCCCTTGCGGGGGTGTCATTAGAGCCTATCGTCAATTCTTCGTACTCCCCTCACGGGTGAGACGATGGAGGCGCATGTGCAGAAATGCATCAGCCATTGACAGAGAAGCACTATTATTATTATTATTATTATTATTATTATTATTATTATTATTATTATTATTATTATTATTATTATTATTTGGACACCGCGATAGCCCAGTAGTCAAGTTCTACCATCTGAGCCCTGTCGCCAGTTCGATTCCCGTCGGTGCCACCAGTGTTTTCATTGAACATACCGGTCTATTTCTGGACCAGTATTTTCATTGAACATACCGGTCTATTTCTGGACCAGTATTTTCATTGAACATACCGGCCCGTCTGGAAGTGTTGGAACTGCCCTTGCGGGGGTGTCATTAGAGCTTATCGTCAATTCTTCGTACTCCCCTCACGGGTGAGACGATGGAGGCGCATGTGCAGAAATGCATCAGCCATTGACAGAGAAGCAATATTATTATTATTATTATTATTATTATTATTATTATTATTATTATTATTATTATTTTTATGGACACCGTGATAGCCCAGTGGTCAAGTTCTACCATCTGGGCCCTGTCGCCAGTTCGATTCCCGTCGGTGCCACCAGTATTTTCATTGAACATACCGCTCCGTCTGGACCAGTATTTTCATTGAACATACCGGCCCGTCTGGAAGTGTTGGAACTGCCCTTGCGGGGGTGTCATTAGATCTTATCGTCAATTCTTCGTACTCCCCTCACGGGTGAGACGATGGAGGCGCATGTGCAGAAATGCATCAGCCATTGACAGAGAAGCACTATTATTATTATTATTATTATTATTATTATTATTATTATTATTATTATTATTATTATTATTATTATTATTATTATTATTATTATTATTATTGTAATACCCCCAACGATAGCTCGTAAAAAGTCGGTAATACAACCAAACACAGTCCTCAAGAATAAGAATGATGTCTCGTTGTATTAGCTCAGTGAAGCCAAAAAGGAAAACTGCAACAGACCAGGAATAAAATGGCATCAGGTCCAATCCGGACAAATAATACTGAAAAACAAGCTGGTGCACCTGTCACCAGGAAAAGGTATTTTTACCGGCTATCCGGGGGGTGATGCCTACAGTACCTCCTCCCGATTTTATGACGGAAATAGCATTTTCGTCATACACCTTCTGATTTCTTTCTGCAAATAGTATGCGCTATGGAGTCATGCCACACAGCGCATCGACCCACGGATAGACGCTAAAAGACGATAAATATATCCTCATACGGCACGTCAAAGCGGATTCTCTAGCCTTTCTTGTAAATTTTGAACTCCTTCCCCTCTAACTTTTTTTTTTCGGCAGTATGTCAAGAACAAACGTACTATTAATAAAAAAATACAAGCAACGTGGTGCTGTAGTACGATTCCCCCTTTGATCTCCTTCTTCTTCTTATCATTATCATTATTATTATTATTATTAACAGGGAGATCGTAAGTACATTGTCTTTTTTAATGACATACCCTTGTATAAGGCGGATATCCTATGATATAATATTAGGGGGCCAGTCCTAATAGCTATATCCGAAGTCGAGGTGTATGTACCCGACCCTGCGATATACCGACACAAGTAGAGATTGACCGTGCTCAGGTACGACAGTATATAATCTATCGTAAAAAATAATTTAATGAAAGTTTCAGAGAACATTTCATTTTCGAGAACATCATCCCAGGACTTGGAAAGGGTCATACCCGGGAACACCATCGCTCAATACACTAGCGATCCCCGTATACGGTGTAGTATCATTGTCGATCGACCTTTCGCACTCGTATGTTGCGATCGAATGCCAAGTTATATCACTGAGTCTTTTTAATATTCATATTGATAACTGATGATGCATGATCAAATCATGATACGACGTGGGCAATCAATCAGTTTATTTGAGACGCATAAAGAAAAATAGTTTCTTTGTCACTGCCTTCGTCGTCTGGCGCGGATTTCTTTGCCTGGTGGAGGACCACCAACAAAAGTCAGATCGAACTTTGACTGTTCGAGAATGTCCCAGATCTTATTAGGGATTCCGCCCAACGATAATTCAAAAGGGACATCAAGCACTCCTCTTGGCAGTGTCTGAATGGTCCACGCAGTGTAATCCTTGTCTCTGGGAGTAATTGTATCATCCCATGTCTCGAGACTTTTTGCGTCTTTATATACTGGCAGATAATGTCTTGCCTTTGGAACCTCAACCGGGTCCATACTTCTCCAGAACTGGAGTATCGGTTGTACTATCTTTGCGGCTGTTGATATTTTGAGTGTCCGTGTGACACGCATCTGTCGTGGGACCGCCACGACCCGCATCAAGTATAAGTCTGAGAGAGTGTCATCAGCGACATGTTGTTCCGCTGGTCTCATCAGATAGAAAACATTTTTCACCCATGCGATGGTTGCTATCGCATCGCCTTCCTTCCATCGCTCATGGACAATCTCAACGTTGCCCGCGTTTGGGTCAGTGTCCGTCCCCTCCTCCTCCTGGTGGACGTCCTTTGATCTCATCGACCTCATCGCCTTCCTCAGTTGGTCGTTGATAAGATCATTCCGCGCTCTCCTTAGCTGCGCCTCTGTGATCTTCTCCTTCTTTCCGCTATGCTCTCGCGGAGACTTGGACTGAGTCCCCACCGCGCTTATGCGGTCAGTCTTCTCCTTGCTGTCCACCTCACTCTCCTCCTTCTCAGCTATCGGTGCCCGATAAGCATCGTCTTGGTCTATGCCAGCCTCCTTGTGGATGGGCGGCACCTCTTTGAAATCGTCATTCATCCGTTTTAACGCCTCCTCAACGGATTCATCTTCCAGTTAGAAGGGATCATACTTAATCAGCCTTCTTACATTCACAATTTGCACCTTCCCTCTACCCCTGATCTTGTAATTCAGAGGTCCCGTCTGTTCCATAATCTGATAAGGTCCTTTCCAGTGAGTGAACAGCTTAGAGCTGACTCCTTTCGGGACTTGAGGATGGTACAATAGTACAATATCCCCGACCTGGAACTTGATCTGATCCAAGTGCGCTTGTCGCACCCCTTCAGCATCAGTCTTTCGGCGCTCCGCCTCTCTATGCGCCCTGACTATTTGTTCCGCCTCCATCTTCACTCTAAGTCTCATCCCAAACAACTCATCCGCATCCGCCCAAGTGTCTTTTGGGTGAAGGAGCGAAGTCGGGATATCAGGTTCACGCCCATATACTAGCTGATATGGCGAGATTGAGCTCTTCGAGCCTCCTAACGCCGTAGAGGGTAGAAAGTTCATTGCAAACGCAAATGATGGTGCTGCCTCGACCCATGCTCTTTGATTCTCCTTCTTGGTGCAATACATCTTTAGCGAGGCTTTGAGGGGTCTGTGTACCCGCTCGATTTTCCCATTTGCTCGCGGGTTATAGGCAGTAACGTATTGCCATTTCATCCCGTAACACTTAGATAGTTTGTCGATGACCTCGTTATTGAAGTCCGAGCCTCGATCAGAACATATCTTTCTTGGTACTCCGATCTGTGAGATGATCCTATCGATCAGCGCCTCGGCCGTCGTCTTGCCGGTAACGTCTTTGACAGGGATGATCCACGCATAGTTGGTGGCTCTGTCAATAGCCGTAAGGAGGTATTTGTAACCATCCTTCGATTCTGGGAAAGGTCCCACCTGATCAATGTGTATAAACTCAAACATCCCCGCATGAAGAGGAAATTCGCCAATCAGGCCGAAATTTGCCTTCAGTGGTGTTTTGTTTATCTTGCACGGGATGCATGCATCCACCGCCTGATCTATCTCCTCCTTCATCTTCTTCCACCAGAATCGCCTCGCTACGAACATATGAGTTCGTTGTCGACCCGGATGCGCCAAAAGTGGGCAATTGCGGGCTGCGACAAATATAAATCGTCTCAGACTCTCCGGTACCCAAAGGGTCCATTTGTCCGGCTGTGACGCATAGCGACCGTGAAGGCCCTTGTACCACAGTAGACCATCTCTCCATCCCATCTCCTTCATCTGATCTTTGATCGCTTTCGTCATCCGTAGCTCATCCGGGTTCTGATATAACTGTATCAGTTCTTTAAACTCCGGATCTTGAGCCTGTTGTTGCCTCCATGCGGTAGGCGAGCCTATATGGATAGTACCATCTTCTAGCCGTACCCCGATTCTTTCCGGGTCATCGTCTAGGTCACTTCTCCGCTCTTGAGGAGGCTCCGCATAAACTTCCTGCGTCTCCTCTTCCTCTCTTATGTTCGCCTTCGCATTCTCATATACCTCATAGGACCACTCAGCGTCCTCCTGGGTATGTAGCTCACAACATATCCCGTGATCCGGGCCTTGTGGACTGTACCGTAGACCTGTGCGGTCATATCGGACTCCACTCGCCATCTCCATCGCCTCAATGTGGCTGACCTCATACACCTTGTCAGTGGACAAGTCTTCCATCTCCACCGTGGACACCAACGCCGATACTTCTGAGTTAAACTCTAGCCTAGAGAGGCTATCAGCGACCACATTTCGCTTTCCCGGTAGATGGACCATTGTAAAATCGAAACAAGACAAGAACGCTTGCCACCGCGCCAGCCGTCCCGTCTGTTCATGATTCATCAACCATAACAGGTTATGATGATCAGTTCTGACAGTAAATTGAGGTCCTCCCCACAAATACTCTCTGAGCCTCTTGAGGGCCCATACTACCGCCAACGCCTCTCTTTGCCTTGTGCAATAGTTTCTCTCCGCCGCACACAACTTCCTACTAATAAACATGATTGGGCGTAATTTCTTCTCCTCATCCTCTTGTTGTAATACAGCCCCAATCGCAAACTTAGATGCGTCTGTATCGACTACGAATTGTTTCGTAAAGTCGGGCATCGTTAACACCAGTCCTCCGTCTTTCGGGTCTTTGTAAATGAGATCTTTGAGCGCATGAAACGCTTGCAAAGCCTCTTCGTCCCACTTCTCAAATTCTCCAAAATCTATCATTTTCTCCAACTTAGCCCGTGTTGCATCCCAATCGGGTATAAACTGGCTATAGTATTGCGCCATCGCAAGGAATGAGTGCAATTCAGTGCGGTTCTTCGGTATCGGTCGATTCATAATCTCCTCCCTCTTCTCTTTGGATATCGAGACTCGATTATGGGAGATCTCGTACCCTAAGTATGTCACACTCGTCTTGGCAAGTTGACACTTCTTTAGATTGCACTTCAGGCCAAAAGCTCCGATGCGCCTGAATATATCGGACAAATGATCGATATGCTCCTCCATTGTGTTAGAGTATACGATAATGTCATCGATATAGCAAAATGCATATTCTCCCGCCTTCTGTCCCCGCCTTCTCATAAAGCCACCGTCAGACAAATCATCGTACTGACTGCTCAACATCTTCTGCATCGCCTTCTGGAAAAGTCCTGGGGCTTGCTTGAGGCCCATCGGAAGCACTTTCCATTGGTATATTCCCATACCCACCACAAACGCCGTCAGCCATCTGGACTTTTCCTCCAGTGGTATCTGCCAGAAGCCATTCTTAAGGTCAATGACCGAATAGAATTTTGCATTCCGCAATACTCTCCTTCCTTCTTCTAATGTCGGGAGAGGATTTCTCTCTTCCTCCAGCACCTTGTTAACACGAGCATAGTTAACTGTCAGGCGCCACTCTCCCCCTGGCTTCGGCACTATTCTCGGTTGTGAGACTATTGAGGATGTTGATTTCTCAATAAAGTCCTCATTGAGAAGCTGTCTTGCTAGCTCCTCCGCTATCTTCGCCTCATGTATACTCAAATTCGCCCTTCGTGGTGCCGGTGACGGCTCCGCACCCGGTATTTTGTAAATAACCGCAGTGAAATCTTCAGGCTTGACACCACCTGCATGTGGAGGGTCAAAAATTTCCTTGTTCGCCTCTAATTTGGCTTTTAAAAGCTCCTTCTCCTTCTCCGTGCCTACTCCTTCTTCCAATATTTTCCGCGCCGCCTCTTGAAAATCTTCATCAGACATCTGCTTATGCTGCTTGAGGGGTTCTCTGTCCTCCTCCAAGCCTAAGTCCTCTTCCGAGACATCATCTAGGCCCGTCTTTTCATACGTGACCGTGTCCGGCTCATCATCTTTACCGAGCTCCACCAGCATGTCAATGAGTCTCGCGTATTGCAAAGGAGCCTTACGGGTGTAAAAACCATCAAAGCATGTGAATGCTTGCGGTATCAATTTCAACTTGTCGAGGTCGCTGAGCTTCCGCTTGTATGCACTGCTCTGCTCACGAGTTCCCATACGACAAGCCACCACTAGCTGTTGCTTGCGAGAGGGTAACGGTATAGGATGATCAATAAGCCGGTCCCTTATTTCCTGCGCCCATATCGCCTCATTATATGGCAGGATAATAGTATACGGGTTATTATTTTCAAATAAAGTCCGTAAGCATTTCTTCACTTCCGTTAGTGAACGCGGCCACGTGGGCTCGTCACCCCAGAAATCAGTAATAAACTTTTAATAGTTTCTGGTGGAGTATCCGGGATTCGCCCCGTTCTCCTTGGTACAAACGCCTCCCTTTTTTCTTCTCCTACTTTCGCATGGAAACAGTATCCGTTAGTAATATGGACATCTGCTCCTACTCCTTCCGCGAATCTCGCAAACGACGGGCTTCTTTGTGCGACATATATAATCTCCTCCTTTCGCTTCTCGATTAAGTCATTAATAGACTCTTCGTCCCAATGGCATGTCGGAACTGTGACAGTGCACACTTGGGATTCCCAATTGTCGGTCCAGGACAGCTCATCCGGTCTTACGACATGGGGGTGAACGTACACCTCAAGTGCCTCATGCGGC